>JAANYP010002113.1:0-95000 GCA_020465985.1 Centrapalus pauciflorus | reverse complement strand
GAACGTTTGTTCACACTAAGCATGTTCACATTTATTTTTTCACGTTTACATGACTTTTAAAAGACTAGAAAGTGTGAATGTATGTAATTCTTTTACAAACAGTCTTATATTAATTGTATCTAAATGAATATGAAAAAAAATTTAAAACTTTTTTTGGAGAATGTTCACATCTGAAACCCGTGTGTTCACAGGTACTCACGGTACTCTACATTTTTTAGGTTCTCACACGAACCATATTATATATATATATATATATATATATATATTTAGGTTCAAGTGAAAACCACCAATTATGCAGCGCACCAGAAGGTACCACTCTTAAAAGTAGTTATTTTTATTAACATGTTTTAATTAACATTACACATATGATATATGATTATCACGCAAATTCAAACACTCTAAGTGCATGAAATCACGTACGCATCACATAAATGCAAATTCACATATATACAAAATTATGTAAGTGTACGTTCACATCACTTTTTAGGAGCTAGGAGATGTGAATATATGTGAAATTTACATATGATCTTTATAATGTTAATTAAAATATGTTTATGAAAAAAAATTTTAAATTTCTTTTAAAAGTGGTACCTTCTGGTGCGCTGCATAATGGGTGATACTCTCTCGAACCATATTATATATATATATTGATGATGATAATGAATTCATTAGAGGCTTTGATAGGTCTTAATGTTACTGAGTTTGGGGTATTTATATTTTACACCTCTTAAACTTAACTCAAAGTACATTGCTAATTTAAGTAGAAGTTACCTAAAGGAATTAATTTTTTCTAATCAAGTCGAGGGATGTTACATAATTACACTTAACCTATTTTATTTAATCATGGTCATTAGAATGATGTAATCTATATATGTCCTGCAAATTCTACACTAAGTTAAAGTTTTGCATTGGTATGGTTTATGTGAGAAATTAAATATTGATGTGTGTGTGTATGATATGGTTCCTGTGAGAAATTAAATATTGGTGAAAAATGTGATAAATGTTGAATCAAAGAGATAATATATGCATTGGTTTCTTGAAGATTGAATAATCTATATCTATAAATACTATTAAAAGAATAATTATTTTGCAATGTGTCGTCCTCTGTTATTGCCACGTGACATCACTGTCTACCACCATTTGTAAATTATATTTTTTAAATTTGTAATTACTCCATATAAAAAATAAAATAAATGTCTAATCAAATCTAGATCTTATCAAATATAAAACTCAAATTTGAATTTGAATTTATTTATATTATATTGTGTAATAAGTAGATATTACAAATTTAATAAAATATTTTTAAAAATTATCATACAATGTTAATGAAATTAATTTTTTAAATTTATTGTCATGTTATACATGGGTTTATAAAATAGTAGGTAATATAATGGGATGCTAGATGAATTTTTTTTGATATTTCAAAACCACTTCCAAGAATTAAGTAACCCATGCACCTTTTTATGTTGTATTATAATTCAAAGAAACATCGTTCATCTTTCTCTAAAACCTTTGAATTCAATTACATTTGATAACTTAAAAAAATAACTTGAGATCCTTGCATTCTCTAAAACCTTTGAATTCCATGACATTTGATGGCCTATGATCTATTATCTATTATATCCTCATGTTAAATATTTTTAAAAGATTTCGTATTATATTTGTCTACATTTCTATAACATTATTTATGCATAAAGGCAATATGTGTACAAGGATTTTGTCTTTGTTGAAGACCTTAATTGAGGATCACGATTGTTGACCAATTAGACTTGTACTTCGATATTCATTTGCTTGCAACCAACGATTGTTTAATCATGTTAAAAGCTTCGTCAAAGTCCTTGTCTAAATGGTATAGTTGTCCAACAACAGATATTTTCAATGTTCTGTTTACGGGAGAAAACAGATCTTGTATGAGGATGATAAGGTAGAGTGCTAAAAACTATGGTTAAGATTCCTCTTTCAGCAAGAGATGATGAGGAGTCTCATTTTAGGTTTCAAATAACCAAGTTAGATTCTTTATAGTTAATTTGGTTTATCTTTTGCCGAGCCTTCTTGAGTTCGTACTTTTGGTTATATTGTATCACACGAAGTAACTAATCTACAGTCTATCGGTTATTAGTTCGGTCATGTTTTGTAGAAGTGGTAAAGTGTCTCAATAATTTTTGTTTTAATAAGGTATATTGCCTTAAAAATTTAAGGCAAAATATTGTAAAATACTCTTGCCTTGGTTTAAACCATAATTACATACAAATTAGACTACAAACTATAGATAAACCAATAATATTTAGAAAGTAAAAGTATCTAGGGCTTTGATTGAAATGAAATTATGATAGGTAGTGAAATGATCAAATGAATTTGGGTTGGCGCATGATCATTTTACTCATTGTGTCTCAACCTAGGATTGACTCAATCATTGGTCATCTTTTTCATGTTTCTATCCCCAAAAATTTCACCATCACCATTTTTATTTCTATTTTTGTTTACTATATAAATGAAAATCGACTTGTATTGACATAAAAGTTTAGAGAAAAGATTCCCATTTAAGGTATTACCCGTGTCTTAATATGAAAACGAACTATCTTTCAGATAAAACATACACATCAAAACCTTTGGTAATACCGTCACATCGATCACATGAAAACCTAATACAAATGCATTTCGAACCATACAATATAAAGGGGTGGTGTTAGTTTTGTTGGAAACAATGTTGCCAACTATATAAAAATAAAAAAAATGTGTTAGAAGCATACAATAATAAAACCGATAAGTTAAAGAAATGATAAGATAATAAGTTACACCAAATTGCTTGACTTTTGGGGTTTTTTCTGGGGAGTTATTTACTTGAAACTTCTATTTGCTATTAGATATGCTCACATGGAGGATCTAATAGACCATGACCCTAGATTTTCCTTTGAATGCTAGAGTAACTTAAATGATCCATAACATTTTTTATAGAGTTAGGTGATGTTTGTTTGCCTCTCATTGAGAGGTCGTTTAACCTTGAATGAGTCTCTTAATGGTTCCATTAAAAAGTAAACAAACAACCTCTTAGCAACTTATGAAAATAGTTCATTTATTACATAAATGGTCCATAGTATTACTCTTTGCATTCATTTTTAGTCCCTACTATGTTAACTTGGCGTTCAACGTTTCAATATATCAATTTTATCTGTGATTAGCTTTTTATGGTGCTTAAGACATAATGTATTCCTTTTATTTACTTTCAACAGAGTTTTTATTTTAAGAATATTTATGACTTATGTTTATATAGTTATAAATTTTCAGTCATGTTTTGACATTATGATCTTTTTAGTTGTTATTATTTATATGTATATTATGTCTTCACTAATGTCATTATGGTTTTTTAATTTAACTTCTTTAGTAATTATTGATTTATATTATAACAACGATTTATGTAAATTACTCATATATATTTATATATTCATTATTTTTTTGTTACTTATTATTACTACTACTATGAGTCAAACAAAACAATTGTTGTGGTTTTTTATGTTACCATTGTTTTGAAGACGTTTCTTCGAAATTTGAATAAGATTGTGATTAAGCTTACATAACTTATTTTTTACCCTTATTATTATTTATTACTCTTTTTGCCTCAAAATAAGTGTCCATAAAATCACATAGTTTTAAGTAGTGAGTAATCACTACACCTTTTATACAGCTATTTGACAACTTTACTCTTATCTGTTTATTTAATTCATTTATAGCAAAAACAACTACTTTGTAAATCTATAAATACTATTAAAAGAGTAAATATTTTGCCACGTGTCGTCATCTCCTATTACCATGTGATATCATCTCTGACCGTCATTTGTAAAATATAAATTTTAAATTTATAATTAATCCATATAAAAATTAATTTAAATGATATCTAATCAAATCTAAATCCAAACTAAATCTTATCTAATATAAAACTTAAATTTGAATTTATATTTATATTCAAATTTAAGCATATTATAAATTTAATAAAATACTTTAAGCTATTTTAAAATATTAATGAAATTAATTTTTAATATTATACATGAGTTTATAGACTAGTATATATATGATTATTCTTAGAACTTAACTATTTATACTCATTTATTTTCATAATAGATAGTTGTTTTGAAACAATTTAAAATAGAAATGTGAACATATAAATTGGGACCGAGAGAATATATTATTATAAATATTTTGATTAATTTCCTATTGTTATTGGATATTATTTTTTATTATTTACAAATATTATTTACACCGTTTTATGATCTTTTCGATACTTTTATTAGTTATTTTGTCTATTTTTTTGTTCCTTGTTATTTGTTATAATATTTTACTCATTGTTATGTTTTTTTTTTACTTTTTAAAATTTTCAAAGAAAATTAAAAGCAAACGAAAAAAACAATAAGTTGGCTTTTTAATTTCTCAAAAACTTATTTTCCTATGAGATTTAATCACTCATATTTTTATGGGCAAAAGCCGTACAAATGTAATCTACTTTACCAAAATTACCGAAATGACTAATTTACTTTTTTTTTTACCCATTTGGTACTTGTACTCACATATGACCTGTCGATATGGTACATGACACCGGTTTTTTGGACTTGTTACTGGAGCAACCGGTTACCACAAATTACGTGGATATAAATTTAATCGGTATTATCTTACGTGGCTGGACACCGGTTATTAAATTAGACCTTATACATCAACTATACACTTCAACGCTCAAAAACCCTTTCTTGATTCAAAAATTTTCAAATTCACTCTGAAGAACCCTAGGTTTTCGATCGTGGTGGATTACAATGGCGTTCAATGGTGGTGGATTACTAAACGTGACAGTGCACCATGAAGGTTGTTTCGTCCCAGATCCATTAAGGTACGAATGTGGTGAAGTAGATACTATCATTGATATAGATTTTGGAGGAATGATGTTCAATGAATTCAAAGAGTTTCTTTTAAGATTTTGTGGTTTTCCTGTTAACGAAATCTTTTACTGCATACCTGGATTAGTGTTAAGAGAAGGTATTAGGAAATTAACTGATGAATCCGATTATGCTGACTTTATTCAGTTAGGTTATGAAAACGATCGTATGATTGAGGTATACATTGAACATCATGGTTATGATGTTATGGAACTTATGTTTGCTAAAACTGGTCATGATGAGCTAGAAATATATGATGAAGCTATTCTCAGTGAGGGTAACAATTCCAGTGGGGGTGAAGAGAGTAATAATTCCAGTGGGGGTGAAGAGCAGAATAACAATTCCATTGAGGGGGAAGAGCATGATAATGATGGTGAGGATACATATGAGGCTGTAAATCTAGGAGCCTTAAATGAAGAAATTAGTTATCATTCAGATGAAAGTTTGAAATACGAATCAAATGAAGAAGACAATGATGAGTGTGTGGGTAGTGGGAACAAGGTGAATGTTGTAAATTATCCTAAGTATAATCCAAAGCAGCCGTGGAATGAGATGAAACCAGTTTTAGGGATGAGATTTGAAGATCCAGAGCAAATGAAAGAGTGTATGACTAATTATGGTGTTGCAAATGGATATCAATTATGGTACCAAAGAAATGATGGAAAATGTTTGTTGGTTAGGTGTGGTAAGGATGTGGAAAAGGGTTTGTGTTCAGGGAAGAAAGGCTGGCCAAATGTTAAGGGTAAAGGGAAGGCTGAGGGCAGTAAGGCTACTGTTAAGGGTAAAGGGAAGGGGAAATGTAAGGCTGAGGGCAGTAAGAGTAATGTTAAGGGTAAAGGGAAGGGGAAATGTAAGGCTGAGGGCAGTAAGACTAATGTTAAGGGTAAAGGGAAGGAGAAATTTAAGGCTAAACAAGAGGATGCTTTGCAAGAATGCCCATTTAGGATTTGGGCAACATGGATGAAGACTGAGCATTCATTCCAGATCAAGTCAATAACTCCTCAACACACATGTTCAAGGAAATATGATTTAGGAGCACTGGTGACATTCAAGTGGATAGCAAAGCAATACAAAGACCAACTTTCAGAGACTCCTAACATGACTTATCAGGCCATTAAGGATGACATTCAAAAAAAATACATGATAAAGGTCTCTATATCTCAATGTAAAAGAGCAAAGGAAAGAGCTTTGCATGACTTGGATGGTGGGCTAGTGCAACACTACTCAAAGCTATGGTCTTATTTAGAAGAGGTCAAAAGGTCTAATCCAGGATCTAGTGTTAGGATGGATGTTGATACTGGAGATGATGGAAACACATACTTCAACAGGTTGTACATATGCTTCAAAGGTAACCACAATGTGT
This sequence comes from Centrapalus pauciflorus, assembly GCA_020465985.1. Taxonomy (NCBI): domain Eukaryota; kingdom Viridiplantae; phylum Streptophyta; class Magnoliopsida; order Asterales; family Asteraceae; genus Centrapalus; species Centrapalus pauciflorus. Next base: position 88,718 of record JAANYP010002113.1, on the reverse strand, counting down.
TATATGTACATTATTTATATGTTCTATTACACAATGTTTTGTATGTTTATTACTTATATGTTGTATTACATGTCTGATAGGTGTTGCTCAAGGTTGGAAAGATGGGTGTAGGAGAGTTATAGGGTTAGATGGATGTTTTTTGAAAGGAATGGTTAAAGGTGAGTTATTACATGCAGTAGGGAGAGATGCAAATAACCAGATGTACCCAATAGCCTGGGCAGTTGTTGGTGTTGAAAACCATGTAAATTGGGGTTGGTTTTTATCTGAACTTCATAAGGATTTGGATCTAGCAAATGGTTTGCATACAACTATAATTTCAGACCAACATAAGGTACTAATACAAGCTGTTCAAGATATGAAATGTTCATTTCACATTGAAACACCAATTTTGAATGGTTTTTGTAACTATGCAGGGACTAATACAAGCTGTTCAAGATTGGTTACCTCATGCAGAACACAGGCAGTGTGCAAGGCACATATATGCTAACTTCAAAAAGAAATTCTCTGGTCTATACTACAAAAACTTGTTTTGGACTGCAGCTACAACATCAATCCCATCAAAGTTTGAAGAAGTAATGAGGTAAGTGCATTATAAAAACTTGTTTTGGACTGCATATACAACATTTTTGCTCACCTAAACTAACATTAACTACAGGAAGATCAAGGAGTTAGACAATGACGCATATAATCATTTGGTAGAGAGGAATCCTAATACATGGAGCAGAGCCTATTTTGAAATGGATAGAGCATGTTCAGCAATAGAGAATGACATTTCTGAAAGTTTTAATTCTGCAATACTCGGTGCTAGAAGCAAACCCATCATTTCAATGCTTGAAAGCATTAGGATATATGTAATGAAGAGGATCCAAAAGATGAGAGCTTGTGCTGAAAATCTAGATGATGAAATAACACCTTCTATCAGAAAGAATATTGAATTGTTTAAGAAAAAACAAAGGTGAATATGATTTTACCACCAGACATGTTGCATATCAAATAACAGTTAATGATACTTTTGCTCTTGTATGTATGCAGGAGTTGGATAGTCTATCCAAGTGGATACATGGAGTTTGAAGTAAAGAATGGAGAGGAAGGCTTCACTGTAAACCTGGAGTTCACCAAGTGTAGCTGCAGAATGTGGGAAATAAGTGGTATCCCCTGTGTACATTCAATGGCAGCATACTCATACCTGAACAAAGATCCAATTCCAGGTGTTAGTCCTTGGTCATGAAACAGATGTGGCTAAACACTTACTCATACTCCATTAGCCCAATGAATGGAAGTCTGATGTGGCCACGATCTACTGAGACACCTCCATTGCCACCCATTGAAAGAAGGTTACCTGGCAGGCCTAAAAAGAAAAGGAAGAGAGACCCAACTGAGGATGATGGAAAAGAGACATTAAGCAGGGTAGGAAGAATAATGACATGTACAAACTGTCTTCAACCTGGTCATAACAAGAAAAGCTGTAAAAACCCAAGCAAGTCACCACCTGCTAAGGAACAGAAAAAGAGAGGAAGGAAGTCAAAGAATGAACAAGCTGGCCAATCGAAACTTGCTGATGTTCTTCCTCAATCACAACCACAAGTTGCTGCTGTTCTCGGTCATTCACAACCACAAGTTGCTGTTGTTCTCCCTCATTCACAACCACAAGTTCCTGTTGTTCGTCCTCATTCACAACCAGAAGTTCCTGTTGTTCGTCCTCATTCACAACCAGAAGTGGCTGCAGTTGCAACTCAATCAAGCCAAACAGTAGCTACAAAGAAAGTCATTAAGCCAACAAAGTTAAGGAAGAAATCAGAAAGGATTATCAAAATGCAACTTGGCAAGAAAGTGGAAACCGACGAGTATGGAACTGGTTTAAGGGAAGACAGACCATGGAATGTGGATTAATTGTCCTTTGCCTTTTCTTTTGTTTGACCAAGACTTGGTCTTTTGTTTTGTAATGGTTCAAGACTACTTTTTCTCTGCTTTTTGTATTGACCAATACTTATTCTCTATTGTTTTGTAATGGTCCAAAAGATATGACAGAGATCTCTTTTGTTTGGCAGTATGCATCACATGCTTTCACATGCTTTCACTGTTTCAAATGCTTTCACAGACATTTATTTAACATTTCATAAACATTAACTGATAATTGATAACAACTGGTAACAATTGGCAGTGTGCCTTTTTGTTTTTCATTGATAACCATTGGCAGGTTGCCTACAACAAAACCCAACAACAAAACAGAACACAGGTAACAACAAGTTACTTCTTTGAGAAATACACTAAAATTGCACAACAAATCATGCCTAATACAACATTTCTATAAAAAACAATGGTTGCTTTCTTCTCCTTTAATTTCATCTTCAGGTTTTTGATTTCTTCATCTTTCATCTTCCTCGTCAATTCAAGCTGCTCCTCAAGATTTTTGACCAAACAATCAGTACATTTATCAACAGTTGAGGCACCTTTTTCATATTCCTTCATTTTCTTCTTCATTTCAAACATGGTGGATTTGTACCATGTATTTGGAAGTTCTGGGTCAATCCAGATGAAAACATTACACTTCTTGCCCATTTCCTGAGGTTTTAATAAAAGTAATTAGCAATTAAGGCTGCAAAATCGAAGAAAAATGAAGATGCAGAAACTCATACCAATGAGTTAGGGCAATTAAGAAATCTTCTTCCTGGGTGTTTCGGCGTCCAAGAGTAACCAAGCTTGAGTGGAAGGTTGCAATCACACATCTTTCTAGTTTCATCTGATGACCTGCACCAGTTGAGCGATGAAGACGAAGACATTACAGCTCCAAGGATGAAGACGGTGAAGACGATGGCAGCAACTTAATTTCAGACCGATTTGGGGGTATATACACGAAAAAATGATATAGTGTCCACACAATAAGCTGATTCAGCTTAATATACTGCCACATAAGATTAATGAACTTCCACGTAAGCAATCACCGCCAACTCAGCCCAAAAACCGGTGTCATGTACCATATCGACAGGTCATGTGTGAGTACAAGTACCAAATGGGTAAAAAAAAAAGTAAATTAGTCATTTCGGTAATTTTGGTAAAGTAGATTACATTTGTACGGCTTTTGCCCTATTTTTATTTTTGGTTCAATGTTAGGATGTTATATAAGTATATAGGGTTAGGATCACATGAGAACCCTTCAATTCCGTGAGAACCCTCCAAAATGCACGAATTTATACATCAAATGCACAAATTTTACAATTAAATTTATAACTTAAAACCATTGTTGGTTTTCAAAATTAATAAATATCATGATCTAACATTTAAATTACTTTTAAAATTTAAATTAATCAAATTTTACACTAAATGCACAAATTTAAATATTTAATTCACAAATTTTGTCAAATGCACAAATTCGTACATAAAGTATACAAATTTATCATTAGATACGTATATGTTTATGTAAAATGCATAAATTTATCAAATGTATGAATTTTAACATCAAATGCATAATTTTATACATTAAATGCACAACCCTAAGTATATAACATTCTCACAGAATTGAAGGTTCTTACCGGAACCCAACCCTAAGTATATAACATCATTATACTTTGATGTTAGATCAATCTTTTAAACTTTGACCAAACATCATAAAACATCATAACAAATTTATAATTGTTTAATTTTAGTAATATTTTTATATAATTTATAAATATATATATTTGTGTGTGTCTATATATATATATAAAGTTACTTGAACATTTTTTTAAATAATTTTAAGTATTTTAAAACACTTTTAAAACAAACTATATAAAAAAAGTTCTAGACGTGTTTTAAAATAAAAGTTTCTTAAAAGTTAAAAAAAATTGAGCAAAGTTTATTAAACTCCTCTTCTAATAATGTTGAAGAAACTTTTCTTTCAAAAACGAGTAAAAAAAATTATTTTAAAAACCGATTAGAAAATTTTGTTCCAAAAAACTTTTTAAAAAATTAGTTTTATAAAACGTTTATGAAATTTTTGTTTTAAAAACGTTTAAATAATTTTATTTTAAAAAACATTTAAATAACTTTCTTTTAAAAAAATTTAGTTTTAGAAAACACATATGAATATAAATTAATGATATAAGTATATATGGTTATGTATTATATTTTTTTAAACTTAATTTGCAAGCACAAGCAAGAAAACGTTTAATTACTAAAATTGATCAATTACAAAGCATAATGATGACATGTGGTATCTGGTCAATATTTAATTACAGAATTAAAATAAAATAAGTTCAATAACTAAAATAAATCAAGCATGCAAGTATATTGGTGTTCTTTGACATTTTTTTTATATAAATAAGAAGTCGCAAAATTAAAACATGGTTACTATTTAATGCAAAACTTGATTACTTTTTAATGATATTTGACAAAAAATTAAAATAACAACAATAATAATAACAATAACAATAAAAATATAACAATGACAATGACAATAACAATGATACACACATCAAACCCATAGTGTTAAATCACCCAAAAAATTACCAAACCCAAATTTTATCCTTATTATATATATATATATATATATATATATATATATATATACACCTGAAAACTTGTGAAAACTGCACTGCACCACTACAAATGCATCAACTTCCCCGCGTGATGCATCAAAATCCCGTGTGATGCATCAAATTTCCCGCGTGATGCATCACCTTATTTACGATCATGCCACCGCGTTTTTCATGAAATGCACCCAATCGGACGGTATGCGTTGGTTTCCACAGTTTTCAGGTGCATAGTAGTTTTCCATTGAACCCACCCCTATATACATACATACATACATACATACATACATACATACATACATACATATATATATATAGGGTTGGGATCATTGCAGAACCTTAATTTAGTGCAGAACCATAGAACCAATCTAAACCCTTATTGCATCCTTAGTAAATAGGTTATGCATTTTTGGTTCCCACTGGTTCCCGATGCATCGTGGTGCCCCATAGAACCTCAATATATATATATATATATATATATATATATATATATATATATATATATATATATATATATATATATATATATATAGAGAGAGAGAGAGAGAGGGAGGTTCCATTGAGAACTTTTGTGCATCGAGGCACAAAAGAACCTCCACTGGCCCTTGGATGAAAAGAATGTGTGGGTTAGATCAAATGGCAAAAGGGTAATTAAATAAAAAATTTTATGCATCAAGTGCATATAATGAAATTCGCGGAGGGGTAAAACAGGAATTATGCAATCCTTATTTAATTATTACACTTCCAAAATTAACAAAAATAATACAAATTCAAAATACATCAAAATACATGCATATCGTTCATCTCTTCATGCATATCGTTCATCTCTTCCAAAAATAAATCGTGAATATCGTTCATCTCTTCCAAAATCAAAATACATCAAAATACAACATGAATCGTTCATACAAACATAAATCATGCATATCGTTCATCTCTTCCAAAATCAAAAGGGGGCTAAGAGAGATGAGAGAGAGAGAGATAGAGAGAAATAGAGATTGGTTTTAGGAAAGAAGTTAATGGTGATTTTCATACCAAATTTAGCTAATAATTATCTTAAAAACATTTAAATTCAAAACTAATTTCCATACATTTAATATCCCCTAAATGCCCTTTGTGCACCATTGGTAGATAGTCCGATGCACAAAAGTTCTCAATGGTACCTCGATGCACAAAAGTTCTCAATCGAACCCCAATCTATATATATATATATAAGAAACATAACATTTTACATAAATTATGTGTGATTTTTTACAAGTAGTCTTGTATCATATATTCTATGTAGATTATCATATAATCTACGTAGATTATCATGTAAAACATCTAATAACTATTACATTCATATATATTTATTATTTTACAAATAATCTTCATTATAAAACATTTAAAATGAATCTATCATATTCTATGTAGAGTATCGACGAACATATTTTATGTACAATATACGTAGATTGTCATGCAATCTACGTAGAATGACATTCAATCTACGTAGAATGACATTCAATCTACGTAGAATGTCATGCAATCTGCGTAGAATGTCATGCAATCTATGTAGAATGTCGTGTAAAATGTCAGAATTCATATATTCTACATAGATTACATGATAAAACATATCAAACACACATTGATACAAAAAAAAGATTTTATTTAGACATTTTATCAAACACTTGGTATGCAACTGATATAAAATATACTAAAAATACATAGAATAAAACTGTAAATCTACGTAGAATAACATGCAATCTACGTAGAATGACATTCAGGGGGTGTTTGATAGCCACTTATCAGGCTCTTATCAGAGGTAACCTCTTATTCGGTAAGAGGAAATACTGATAAGTGCGTTTGATATGCAAAAGACATAAGAGTCAAAATTCTCTTATCATGTCTTATCTGGATAAGACTTTGATATGCTTCTTATCACCACTTATCACACAAAAAAATACACGTCTCTCCCAACCCACCCTTACCTTTACCCCATACCTTACCTCTCCCACCCCACCCTTACCTTTACTCCCATACTTACCATATCCCACTCTACCCCACCCCTACACTAACCCATCAAACCTACCCACCCCACCTCACCCTTCCTTATCCCACCCCACCCTACCCCTATCTCTTTCCACCCCTACCCCTCAAACCTACCCACCTCACCCCTACCCTACCCCTCAAATCTACCCATCCCCACCCACCACCTTACCCCTCAACCTACCCACCCTACCCTACACCATTACCCTACCCTATTTACCCCACCCACCCTCAACCTACCCAACCCCTACCCTACCTTTTACCATATTTATTATAACGAGAAATATTCCAACACTTTTTGATAAAATTTATTATTTTTCAATAACATATCTATATAACTTATAAACTTAAGTTATTTGGAAGTTAATAAACGTAACCTTATAAACTTGATTATAACTTATAAACTTTAATTGTTATTTGATTCTTGAAAGCATGTTGGTTATATGTTTATTGAATGCGAATGCATTTATGTTACTTGATTATAACTTATAAACTTGAATTGGTTTCTTACTTAAATCTTGTTAATGTTATTTGAATGATATTAAATGTTTACATAGATCACTTTGATTCAATGATATTATTCTTACTTGATATTTGACTTTAATCAATGATATCTGTTTGGTTTTGGTAATTAATATGTAAGATTAATAAAAATAACAGAATCAGATAATTTATAAAACAAACAGACTTATTGAATTCTCTTATAAGATCTTAGTAACTTATCAGGACCACCTCTCATCAATCAGAAGTGGAATCAGACATCAGACAATTAACCTCCTATGCAATCAAACAGCACCTTAGAATTTTAGGTGCATTATGTGTGAAAGCTTAACACTTAGAGATTGTAAAGACTGTGCTAATTTTCGTCACTTTGAACCTATGTATCTAAGACTTAACTCATTTTCTGATATTCTCTTTTTTTGAATTTTTATGGTTTTCTCTTTTTTCTTTTGTTTTTCATAAATAAGAGTAGGAAAATAAAATAATCTACTAACTTACTAAAAAGAAATTTTCCTAAGCGACTAAAGTTACTATAAAAAGAAAGAAACTCTACTGCTATAAAAGGAAATAAACTCTACTAAGGTCAATTTACTCTGGGTTACGTATTCCATTTAGTTGAACTAAATACTTAAAACGTGGCTTATCAAAAGCTTTGGTAAATAAATCCGCATTATTATCATCCGTTGCAACTTCTACCAGCTTGATTAAGTTCTTTTCAGCACCATCACGAATAAAATGGTGTCTTATGTCTATGTGCTTGGTTTTACTGTGTTTAACTGGATTATTTGTTATTGCAATAGTTGATTGGTTATCTATCCTAATAGGAGTGTGAGTATAAGTCAAACCGTAATCCTGCAATTGTTGTTGTATCCACAAAACCTGTGAATAGCAACTACCCGCAGCAACATATTCGGCCTCGCACGTTGACACGGCTACCGAAGTCTGTTTCTTGCATTGCCAGGAAACGAGCCTCCCTCCAAGGAACTGACAACCTCCAGTTGTTGACTTGCGAGTCAAGCTGCATCCTCCGTAGTCTGAATCCGTGAACACCTCCAATTCCATATCACCCTCCGCGTGATACCAAAGTCCCAGCTTCAGTTTCGACTTGAGGTAACTCAGAATCCGCTTCACAGCTTTCATGTGCATCTCTTCTGGATTAGCTTGAAACCTAGCACAAATACACACATAAAACATTATATCAGGTCTAGAAGCAGTTAAATACATGAGTGACCCAATCATGGCCCGATATAACGTCGGATCCACATCGGTATCACTTTCTGTACCCGGTCTGAGATTATGATTCACTTGAATCGGCGTGCTGAAGTGAGCTGTCAGCTTGGTTCCTTCCATCCCGAAGCGCTCTAAGATGTCGTAGACATACTTCGTCTGATGAATAAACATGCCCTCCTTCCTCTGTTCGACTTGCAAACCCAGAAAGAAGTTTAACTCACCCATTGCACTCATCTCAAACTTAGACTTCATCACCTTTTCAAAATCTGTGCACATCTGCTCGTCTGATGACCCGAAAATGATATCATCCACGTACACTTGTACCAAGATGAAATGTTCACCTTTTCACTTCACGAACAGCGTACTATCTATTCTCCCTCTTTCAAACCCGTTGTCTAAAAGATGATTAGATAGAGTCTCGTACCACGCCCTCGGTGCTTGATGTAATCCATACAAAGCATTACCTAACCGATACACTCTCTCTGGATATTTCGGATCTGTAAACCCGGGCGGCTGTTCCACATATACCAGTTCCTTCACTTTCCCATAAAGAAACGCGCTCTTTACGTCCAACTGATAAACTTTGAAACCTTTGAAGGAAGCAAAAGCTAGAAACAAAAGGATTGCTTCAAGCCTTGCCACTGGCGCGAACACTTCTGTGTAATCGATTCCTTCCTCTTGGTTGAAACCCTTTACCACAAGTCTTGCTTTGTTGCGAGTGACTATACCCCGATCATCTCTCTTACACTTAAAAACCTATTTGGTTCCTATTGCAACTTCTCCTCGAGGTAACGGAACTAACTCCCACACTTCCAGTTTCCTAAACTGTGACAGTTCTTCCTGCATCGCTTCAACCCAATAGTTGTCTTTTAGTGCCATTTGCACATTCTTCGGCTCTACTTGCGAGATGAAACATGAGTAGAGGCAAGTATGAAAGGCCTCGGAGTCATTGATCATCAACAACAACACTGTGTTGTTATTCAAACTACTCCTAGTCCTCACACCAGCATTAGGATTTCCTATGATACTCTCAATAGGATGATTCTTGTTAATCCTAGATGTTTCTATCTCGTCAACCCTAAGATTATCTCCCAAATCTGATCCTATCTCTCCTAACGGGGGAACGACTTCAGACTCCACATTTTCTTCCTCATGGACACTGTCTTCAGAGTTAGAACTTGTTGTCTGATTTTCGTTTGTAGGCACTTCAGAATCATTTTCTTCTGGAGATCTATCTTCAGTTGATGTAGGCTCGGATGTTGATGGAAAGGTGGTTGTTGGGAAATAGTCTAAGTAGTTCAAGCTGTTAGTTAGACTTCTCAAACTGTTAGTAGAATTTCTATGTAAATACAAAGTTCATGCTGTTAGTTGAAGAATCTCGAGCTGCCAGTGTAAAAGTTCAAGCTGCCAGAGTAAATCAACTCAAGCTGCTCTGTTCAAGCTGTCAAGTGATTCAAGCTGCTCAACAGTTTCATAAACAGAAAGTGCTGATATTCAGGAAAAGATATCTACATGAAGATTCCAGCATATCTACTATCAGAGAAGTCATAGTCCTTCAAGGAAACAAATCAAGAAGCAATATAAATACATAGAATAGGTCTTTCTATTGTATAGGAGTTTTCTGTGTATTCAAGATTGTAATTGCTTTTTGTTTAAGTTTTTCATAAGCCTCTAAGGTTGTAAAACCCTAAGAACAGTTTGTGTTCTTTGTCTAATCAAACAGATTAGAGGTGATTGTAATCATTGAAGTCAGCAATACAAGAAATTTTGATTTACTTATTTATGTCTATTTGTTATGAGTTCTGAAAGCTTTTGTTAAAATAATTAAGTGTTATTCCGCAAACTTCTTAATTAAACTTTGATTCAAAGCAAGATTATTGATTTCTACTCTGATAAATTCAAATCAGTTAGTCTTGGTTAATTAATTTCAGATCCTGTCAAGTGGTATCAGAGCCACAGGTCGTTCTTTGTTTTTCAAAGTCGAAAGCTTTCTTTTAAATTTTTAATCTTTTGCAATGGAATTTGATAATAGCAGCAGTGGATCTGTGCAAGGACTCAAAGTGCCTATGCTCAAGCCCACTGAGTTTGAGATGTGGAAACTCAGGATTCAACAGCATATTCAATTCATTGATTATGCCATATGGGAAGCTGTTGAATTTCCTCCTGTAGTTGATCCAGAACTTGATGATGAGGGAAAACCAGTCAAAACTCCTCCAAAAACTGAACTTGAAAGAAAGGCTAGAATGAATGAAGTAAAACCTCTTACACTTCTATAAATAGCCATTCCTAATGTTTATCAACATCAGTTCAAAAAGTTTTATACTGCTCATTCTCTTTGGAATGCTTTAGAGAAAAGATTTGCTGGTAATGCCAGTACCAAGAGAAATCAAAAGGATCTTTTGAAACAGCAGTATGAGAACTTTTCTGGTGGCAAGAATGAAAACCTTACTCAAATCTTTGACAGGTTCAACAAACTGATAAGTGAACTAGAAAGTGCAAAAGTCAGCCTGGATCAAGATGAGGTCAACATAAAGTTTCTCAGATCTCTTGGAGAAGAATGGACAGTTTATGCTGCACAATGGAGAACAAAAGACACTCTTGATGAAATAGAACTGGATGATCTGTACAATAGTCTGAGAGTGTTTGAGACTGAGATTGATACTAAAAAGAAATCTCTTTCATATAATCATAATACTGCTCTTCTGTCATCTAAAAAATCTAATGGCAGTGATTCCTTTTCAGGTGGTGATGGCAACTCTACTGAAGCTCACTATGAGGCTTTTGTTGCCAATGATGGACTGTTTGCTCTAAATGCTAAAGATCTAGAACAGATTCATCCAGATGATCTTGAAGAGATGGATTTGAAGTGGCAACATGCAATGCTGACCATGACGGCCAAAAGGTTTCTTAAAAGAACTGGCAGGACCAACTTTCAAGCCAAAACAGAAGGCAAACCAGCTTTTGATAAGTCAAAAGTTGAGTGTTATAAATGTCACAAACTTGATCACTTTGCCAGAGAATGTAGATCTCAAGGTCAACAGTCATCAAGGACTCCACAGACTAATCAGACTTCATCATCACAAGCACTTGTCTCTCAAGAAGACAATGTGTTTGACTGGAGTGATCAGACAGAGGAAGAGTTTCAAAATCAAGCTCTGATGGCAGAAACATCAAATGTCTCCTCCACTGAACTACCATCTGAGGTAAATTCTAAACTCTGCTCTCAATCATGCAAAAATATGGTTAAAAAGTACAGAGATCATAATGAGAGCATGTGCAAAACTCTAGCTAAGATGGAAGAAAGAAGATATGAATACATGCAAGCCATAGAAGATCTTGAAAAACAGATCAATGACTATAAGGATAATGAGATTCAAATGGGACATGATAGAACATATCATGAGTGGGAGAAAAAGGAGCTAAATAAGAAAATAGAATCCCTTAATAAAAAGGTAGAAGAGACTGAACAAAAGGTGTCTGAGGCTAATAAGAAACTAGAATCTGTCAATATAGATCTAGGTAATTTCAAATTGGCTAATCAAAAGCTGGAACACCTAATGGAAGTTCAATTTAAAGATAGGGTAAAATCTCAGGTTCATCCCAAAGAAGGCATAGGATACAGAGCTACTCCACCTCCATACAACAACAAATACATCCATCCAATGAGTGACGTTGGTGACAGGCTTGTCAATGAACCATTAGATGAGTCTATGACTACTATAGATCCTATCCTTGATAACAGTCCTGAATCTAAAGAAGATCAGAATCAAAATAGAGACTGTGAGTGTACAGCAGTTGAGCAAGAACATAAAACAATGAGTGCACCTATAGAAATCCAAGCCCCCAGTAAGAAAGGAAAAGAGAAGATGAGAGTATGCAATGCTGCTCCACAAGTTTCTGTACATTCTAACTGTAACACCGCATCTTCTTCAAAGAATAATAAAAGGGGTAAAAATGTTCCAGTCTGCACATGTCAAAAGCATGGTGTTCAAAAGTTTCCCAAACAACAACAGGTAAGGGGAAATCAGAGGAACAAGAACCAGAAAGTGTCAAATAAAACTGGTTCTCCAATTCAAACAGTCAAAAGGTGTTTTCACTGTGGAAGGAAGAATCACTTGGCCAAGGATTGTTTTTATAAACCAGCTGTTACAAAACAGACTGTGATTCATAAAAAGTCAAGTCCTACTCATGTAAAAAATTCAAAGGTCAAACCTTCTGCTACATCAGTTCCAAAGAAAACAGTTGATCACAGGTTTTCAAAAATTAATAAAAAACAGTCCACACACCAAAAACAAGTTTTAGCAAAACCTAAATTAAGTTTTAAACAAATATGGTGTGTCAAGGATAAATCTTCAGATCAAACTGCTGATGCAAAAGATCAGACTGTTAGTGCAAATTCTGAAGCTGTTAGTGCAAATTCTGAAGCTGTTAGCACTACAAACACAGGTCAAACTGCTAAGCATCAATCTGGAACTGTTAATGAATCATCTGAGATTGTTAAAAGAAAAGATGATCAAAATACCTGGATACCTCATATAATCACTAAATACTCTCCAAAGACTCCATCAGTGGATCTCACTAAATATAAAAAGTCAAAAACAGTATTTAGTTATGTCAATGCACAAGGCCAACCCAAAACCAATTTGGTTTGGGTTTACTCCACTACTGACTAAGCTTTTATTTGTGCAGAGCAACCACAGGTCACCTCATAAAACAAGATGGCATTTGGACAGTGGATGCTCTAGGCACATGACAGGCAATTCTGAGTGCTTGTCAAATTTCAAAGGCTTTGATGGAGGATTTGTTGCATTTGGAGGCAACTCCAAAGGAGGTAAGGTTACAGGTAAAGGTACAGTTAATGCAGGCAACATGGTTTTCAATGATGTTTTGTATGTTGAACATCTTAAGTATAATTTATTAAGTGTCTCTCAAATCTGTGACAAACAAAATATTGTTCTGTTTACAGATTCTGAGTGCATTGTTCTTTCAAAGGATTTTAAAATTCCTGAAGATCTTGTTTTACTAAGAACACCAAGAAAGGACAATGTATACTGTTTAGACACAGAACTTTTATTCAAATCAAGTACTTTAAGCTGTTTGATATCCAAAGCATCATCCAATGAGTCTGCTCTTTGGCATAGAAGGATGTGTCACATGAACTTCAAGTCCATGAATGTGCTAGTCAAAAAGAATCTGGTAAGAGGTTTACCACAAAAGGAGTTCATATGTGATCATCATTGTGTAGCATGTCTTAAAGGCAAGCAACACAAAACTTCTCATAAGGCCAAAGAAGTAAATTCAATCTCATCTGCTCTTCAACTGATTCATATGGATCTATTTGGTCCAACATCTGTTTTGAGTTTGAATAAAAGGGCCTACTGTTTAGTTATTGTTGATGATTTCACCAGATTTACTTGGGTTTACTTTCTTAGGTCTAAAGATGAAACTGCTGAGCTAGTTAAATCATTTATTCTTAAGATAGAAAACCAATCCAACTCAAAAGTTAAGGTGATAAGGTCAGACAATGGAACTGAATTTAAAAATAATATGCTAAACAGTTTCTGTGAGTCCAAAGGTATTTCTAGACAATACAGTGCACCAAGAACACCACAGCAAAATGGTGTAGCTGAAAGAAAGAACAAAACATTAATTGAGGCTGCTAGAACAATGTTAGCTGATTCAAATCTGCCAATGACTTTCTGGGCAGAAGCTGTTAACACAGCCTTTTTATGTTCTGAATAGGGTTCAGGTTGTTCAATCTAAAGGGAAAACTCCTTATGAGTTATTCCATAATAGAAGTCCCTTAATAGCCTTTTTCAAGTCTTTTGGCTGTCCATGTACTATTCTTCACACTAAGACTCACTTAGGGAAGTTTGAAAGCAAGGCTGAAGAAGGATTCTTTGTAGGATACTCAAATCAAAGCAAAGCCTATAGAGTATATAACAGTGTGTCTAAAACCATTGAAGAAAGTGCAAATGTTGAATTTAATGAAAATACTGCAAATGTCAAAGGCACTGGTCCTGATTGGTTGTTTGATTTAGATTCACTAACAAATTCTCTGAGCTTTGTTGAGTATAATGCAGAAGCTGATGCAAACAGGATTGAAGCTGTCAACACAAATTCTCATGCTGTCAATACAAATTCTCAAGCTGTTGGCACAAACTCTCAAGCTGTTACAGATTCAAATACTTGGGATGAATATACACCTATACCACTGTCATGTGACCCTCCAAGGGTTCTGAATGCTCAACATGATACAAATCCAGACACTGAAGTGCCACTCCCAAGTCCTAAGACAACAGCTCCAACACAAAGGGAAACAGTCCCAGATTCAAGTCAAGCTGGTCCAGAAGATGAACCATCTGCTGGTCCTGATGGAGATGATACAAATCTTGGATCCTCTTTTCAGACAGAAAGAGAGCCTACACTCAGAGTTGACAAGTATCATCCTCTCAGTCAAATAATGGGTGACCCACGTACACCTGTGCAAACAAGGAAAATGGTTCACAATGAGACTGCTGCTGCTGAACAAGCAGTTCCTGATTTCAGTCTAGCTGCTTTTGAACATGCCTGTTTCATGTCTCAGCTAGAACCTAAAAAGGCATCAGAAGCATTGAAAGATTCATCCTGGATTGAGGCAATGCAGGAAGAGCTGCTACAATTCAAGATTCAAAATGTATGGACACTGGTTGATCTTCCTAAAGGAAAGAGAGCAATTGGTACAAGATGGGTGTTCAGAAACAAGAAAGATGAGAGAGGGATAGTCATCAAGAATAAAGCAAGACTAGTAGCACAAGGGTACACTCAAGAAGAAGGCATAGATTATGATGATGTATTTGCTCCAGTGGCAAGAATTGAGGCCATTAGACTGTTTTTGGCCTATGCAAGCTTCAAATGTTTTAAAGTGTATCAAATGGATGTGAAGTCTGCTTTTCTATATGGAATAATTGAAGAAGAGGTCTATGTATGTCAGCCTCCTGGTTTTGAGGACTACAAGTATCCAGACAGAGTCTACAAGTTAGACAAGGCTCTCTATGGTCTTCATCAAGCCCCCAGAGCATGGTATGACACTCTGTCATCATACCTTCTACAGAATGGGTTCAAGAGAGGCACTCTGGACAAAACACTGTTTACAAAGTCCATCAAGGCTGAGATTCTGCTTGTACAAATCTATGTTGATGACATCATCTTTGGCTCGTCAAATGATTGTTTGTGCAAAGAGTTTGAGGCATTAATGCACAAAAAGTTTCAAATGAGTTCAATGGGAGAACTCACTTTCTTTCTAGGATTGCAGGTCAAGCAGAAACCCACTGGTCTCTTCATAAGTCAATCAAAGTATGTTAAAGACATACTGGAAAAGTTTGGGTACCAAGATACCAAAGCTGCAAGTACTCCTATGGATCCTCACAAGCAGCTTCATAAAGATAAAGATGGAATAGATGTGGATATTCATTTATACAGATCTCTTATAGGATCACTTACGTATCTAACATCTTCTAGACCTGATATTATGTTTGCTGTCTGTGTCTGTGCAAGGTTTCAATGTTCACCAAAGGATTCTCATCTGGTTGCTGTTAAGAGAATCTTTAGATATCTAAAAGGCCAACCTCATTTAGGCCTCTGGTATCCTAAAGACTCTCCTCTTACATTAACAGCCTACTCTGACAGTGACGATGGAGGATGCAACATTGATAGAAAATCCACAACTGGTGGCTGTCAATACTTAGGAGCAAGACTAGTCTCTTGGCAATTCAAAAAGCAAACAACTGTTTCCACCTCATCCACTGAAGCAGAATATGTAGCAGCTGCAAGCTGTTGCTCACAGGTAATGTGGATTCAAAATCAATTGAGAGACTATGGTATGAACTTCTTATCCACTCCTATTTACATTGACAATTCAAGTGCAATCAGCATTGTGCAAAATCCAGTGAAATTTCCAAAAACCAAGCATATAGAAATCAGATTTCACTTTATAAGGGATTGTAATGAGAAGAAATTAATCCAAGTTACCAAAATTCATACTGACGATCAGTTAGCTGATCTATTTACAAAACCTTTTGATGTGGGAAGGTTCACTTTCCTGGTATCAAATATTGGTATGGTAAACATGGATTAATTTGTTTTCATTATTATCTACTTCATATGCTTATTTAAGGGGGAGTCACTGTTTTGTTAAAAGATGCTTAATTTCCAACTAACAGATTGAGTATTTTCTCAAGCTGCTAGTTCATTTTCTCGGACAGTTAGTTATTTCACTTGATCTGTCAAAGTGTGCAGGGTAATTAGGTAATTTCTTAAAAGTGTGTGCGGGACCCAACCTTTTCAAAACCTTTAAAGGTCCCAGTTTCGTTCAGTTGTAACTACGAGTTACATAATCTCATACCACGACCTTCTTTTCTCTCTGAACGATTCCCACACTCTTCTTTGAAACCCTAAAATCTCTGTTTAATCGTCCATGGAGTTTGTCAAGGAACACAACTGCCTACCCTACTCTCTAAAGCACTCTGAACTTCAACCATTCCATGACATGATGGACTTTCTTAGACACTCCCATATCCATCATGCCCTCAATATCAATCCCACCATATACATCTCTCATATTGAGCAGTTCTGGAACCGTGCTTCTGTACAAACCATCAATGGAGTTCCTTCTCTAATATCCAAAATTGATGGCACTCCCATCACAGTAACTGAGGAATCCATTCGACATCATCTACATCTTCAAGATGCCACAGGTATAACAGACCTATCCCTTAATGCCTTACATACTGGTCTTCATGATATTGGATATAGGGGTCCTGCTGATTCTTTTACTTTCTTTAAAGCACACTTTTCACCTAAATGGAAATATCTTGTGCATATTATTCAGCAGTGTATTAGCCCTAAAAGAACTGGTTGGTCAGAATTTTCCTCAAATATTGCCACTGCCTTAGTGTGCTTTTCAACAGGCCAACAGTTCAATTTTTCAAATATGATTTTTCAGGGGATGTTAAGGCATCATTCCCTAAAGAATGGGAAATTTCTGATGTATCCTAGATTTTTGGCAGAGATAATTGCAAAATCCTGCACAACTTTTCAAATACATAAGAGGATACATGTTTCCCATAGGCACTCTCTATCTTCTATTAAAAGGCTTTTAAAGCAAAGTGCCAATTTTGTGAGTATAGATGTTCCATTGCCTTCTGCAATGATGAACATCATTCCAAGAAACAGAGGAGAGGGTCCTGAGCAGGCTCAGCCTAACACTACTGCTTCACCCCCAGGACCCCAACCCACTCCTCATGATACACAAATGCCTTCAGTTCCTATTGTTCAGCCAACATCCCCACTCAAATATCTATATAAAAGGAAAAGAGGACCAGGAGCTCCTTCCTCCTCAGTCCTCATACAAGAGCCAAATAACCCTGTGCAGGAGGACACTTCTGCACAGAATATCCAGAGGGCACCCATTGAGGAAACTCCCATCCTCAATCAGGAGGTGAACATCTCACAAGAGATTGTTCATATGGATTCTGTGGCTGACACTACTGCTGCTTCTACACAAGAGGCACAGGACAGTGCCAACATCACTAAGACCACACCCATGGCAACAGAAGGTGTGCAAGCACCATCTGGAAGTCCCCAGTACCAAGAACAGAGGGGCCCAGAGGTTTTCACTTCTGGAATTCATGCCAGTGATAGATCACAAGCACCAACTTCGTTTGCTGATCTTGAGGCTAGTCTGCAACTTATGTTATTAACGGATCCTAAGCTGCAACCTATTGTAGCAATGTTGGAATACCAAAAGTCCATCATTGTTGCACAGGAAGCACAAATTACTGCACTCAGACAGACAGAAGCTGCTCAGAATCAACGAATGGATTATCTTCATAAAGGGTTTAC
Organism: Centrapalus pauciflorus; assembly: GCA_020465985.1. NCBI lineage: Eukaryota > Viridiplantae > Streptophyta > Magnoliopsida > Asterales > Asteraceae > Centrapalus > Centrapalus pauciflorus. The sequence continues at coordinate 70,575 of JAANYP010002113.1, read as the reverse complement.
CCTCTGTGGAAATAAAATCATACAATTAGAGCGCATGATTCGAACCAAATTGGCAACGGTTGTAGGTCCTTCTGACCAAACCAATGCTTCCAAAAAGGGGGAGAATCAGGAGAGCCAAATTCCTGAATCAGTCCAAGCAGCTCCAACAGTTCAAGATTCTAGGCTAGCAGTCCCAACAGCTTCTCAAGCTGTTAGCCTAGAAACTCAAGCTGCCTCTACAAGACCAACTGGAGTTGTAATAAGAGAAACAACTCAGGCTCCCAGCAGTTCAGTCCAAGCAACATCTCCTACTACAAAAGATAAGGGCAAGGGTATTCTTATTGAGTCTCCAAAGCACAAATTTTCTACCAGAGAAGCCCAGATTGCTTTTGATGCTGAGATTGCCAGAAAAGTAGCAGAAGAACAAGATCAAGAGTTAGTCCAGCAAACCCAGTCCCCAATGGAAGATGATGAAACCTTAGGTGATTACCTGAGAGGGTTTGTGGTCAAGCAAGGGGAAAGAAAGAGGAAGATGCCAACAGGGCATTCTAAGGCTGAGCATAGAAGATTTCTTATTAATTTTGCCTTTGCAGCAAGGATACCAAAGAAAATGGCTCAATCCATGAGCACAGAGAGACTACAAGATATCCATGACAAAGAGATGGACAAACGAAAGAAAACCAATGTAACATCCTCGAATTCAATTACTGTAATTTGGATCTATTTAGGCGGATAATTTATAATTAAGTTAAATTATGAGCAACTATTATTTATTTGGGATATTTAGAAAGTTTGTTGTTAATTTAAGAAAATTTGAACTCTGAATTATTATTATGGAGTATTAAGATTATAAAAGTTAGTAATGATAAATTTAAGAATAAATCAGTATTTTATGGAACCGGTTAAGTTGAGGGGTAAAATGTGCAAAATGGTGAAAATGAGAATAAAAAGGCAAAAGCCTATCATTTTGATGGTCACTCACTCTCTCTCTACAACTTTCTCTCTCTAGATTCTCTCTACATCTCTCTAAGATATCTCACAAACCGACCGGCCGATTATCGAGATTTATACGTCATCGGAAAGATCTCGAGGAGTACAACAACAATCTACGGTTGGATTTTCGATTTCGTACGAATTGAGGTAAGAATCGACCCTTTTAAGTTTGTTTATTTCGGTTTTGAAGAACTTAGATTCGAATCTGCCATTTTTACGAGATTTGGAGCTAGTTTTGCTTGAAATCTTGCAAGAATGTGATAGTATATGTGTAATAGAATCAAACCTAGGTATAATACTTGATATATTCATGATTTTAGGCTTTGAAATGAAGGATTTAAGTTGTAAAGATGAACAAACTCGAAAATACCAAGAACACAGTCGAAATGCAAGAACAAACTCGATTTTTGTACTAAATTCGAGCATGAATTCGAGTTTGACACCATGGATTCGAATCTAAGGCCCTAGATTCGAATATGGTTCGAATCTATCCTTAGGAGTTCGAGTTTAGTCATTAAATTCGAAGGAAATTCGAATTTAACCCCTGAAATTCGAGTTTAATGCCTAAAATTTAGAAATCTACTCTCTAAACTCGAGTATTTTGAATAAAACTCATAAATAACACATAAAATGACAAGAGTTATTCAAAGGACAAGGTGTGAACTTGAAATGGGTTCAAACCTAGTTGTAGTTCGAATTTGGACATAGACCCGAAATGGGGAAAAATATTGCAAAACTTACGAAACTTGGTTTTATGGATTTAAACGGTTTTTGACTCGAAATATTGTTGTAACTAATTTAACAGGTCCCTTGTGGTGTTGTTTAACCCACAGTGGGGTACTTGGCGGATCCGGTTGAAAGCCCGAGGAGAAATAATATCGGTTAAAAGTCTAATTTACGCACCCACTGTGAGTACAGTAGATTTTGCATGTTTATATCTGTTTTATGTTAAGCTTTGCCTGCTGAGACCTGTTGATTCAATTATTTGTTTGGAATTCTACTAACTTTCGTAGATTTAGATGCACATTCCTACTTGTTGCATGTCCTTTCGATTGTTGTGCATCTATTGATGGACCGGTGGGTCGCATCGATTACTCTGATGTTACTGTGCTATATGACCTGGAGCTGATCCACTCCTAGGCCCGGTAGGCAGTATGTCATCCCCGATCGTACGTTTGTCTCAGATGGTATGTTTAAATGCCGAGCTTTGGGCTCGAAGGGGCTGCGGCTCTGGTCCGTACTTAGTGTACGAAGAGGATATCCGATGTTGGTCATCTGTGTTATCCTTGGGCTTCATAAAAATTTATAAAATGCGTAATCTTTGTATTCACTAAGCATCCGCTTATTCCCCAGTTGTTTATTTTTATTTTACAGGAAAAGGGAAGTCTACCGCCGGTCCTTCTAGTTAGGACATATTGAAGATTCGGAAGATTTGGTATTGCTTAATCGGTAATTGTGTTATGAGACAATGTTGTAATGTATTCTGGAGGTTGTAATAATTGTAATGTGGTGTGTAGACGTAGATTTGATACCTTGTAGCACCATAGGGTGTTTAACACTATTGCACTACTTAAATTATGTGTTTTAATGCTTCGGCACTTAATTTAGGTTATCAGATCATTATGTTATTGTGTTTGATGATTAATCCTGGGTGTGATGTAAATGGTGGTTGTTGTGGCAAGGGTGTCACACGAGATGGTATCAGAGCAGTAGTTTGAGATTCAAATGTCCGTGAGGTCTTGATCTCAAACATTAGGTAATGATATGTAGTGGTTTAAGTAATGATCTGAACTAAGATAGGTTACGATCTAGTAATTATAGGGATTAACTATCATACGGGACAAATGGGTGGTATTTTTAAATTTATGACATGTTGCTAAACAAATTATATGTTTATATTACTATTCATGTCTGGAAAAGGAATGACACCTGAATAAGCCAGAGAGATGATGCTAGCCATGATGGCTGAGCAGAATCGAATGATTCATGATCAGTTTCGGGCGCGAGATGAGGCCAGATCCAAAAGAAAAGAAGACAAGAGAAAAGAAAAGAGGGAATATGAAAGGAATTATGTTGTGGTTGACATAAACCTTAGGAATAAAGCGAAACGCAAAGACAAGGGCAAGGAAAAGATTGATTATGAAACTGGGATTGATGAGAATTACATGAATTATATAATTAGATCATTCAAGGACTGGCAACCACCCACATTCTCTGGATCTCTGAGAATTGAGGAAGCAGAAATGTGGATTACAATTATGGAACAAATCTTTAGGGAGATGAATTGTAAGGATGAGTATAAGGTATTTTTAGCTAAGGATCAATTGATTGGACAAGCTAAGGAATGGTGGGACCGTTGGGAAAAAGAATTGGGATCCAAGTTGATTGCTTCCTTTAGTTGGGAACAATTCAAGTTGTTGTTTAGTAGGCAATATGGTGAGCCTGATAGCGTACCACATGTTAATCATGAAGAAAGAGCTATTGGAAAGATTGTAAAGTCTGGAGAAGATGAACTAAATGGACTATACTTGAGGTCAAGAACAAATAAACGTGATAGAAGTAAGAGATGTTGCCATTGTAATCAATTTGGACATAAGGCTAACAAATGTCCAATGAAGGCCGATGCTTGTTATAATTGTGGAAAAGTGGGCCATTTTAGCAGAAATTGCAAATTTCGACCAAAGAATTAGCATGTAATGATATTACATGATGAAACTATGAATGAAAAGTTCAACAAAGAGATGATATCTCTGAGATTGTGGTTATAACTTTTGGACGTTAATCCATAGAGTTAGAAGTGTACTTTAAAGATCCCATATGTAATATTTCATCGAAGTTCTATGATGCTGAAGTTAACATGAAATCGAGTGATATAAAGTTTTATTACTAATATAAGTATAATCATGTTTGTGAATGAGAATATTCGAGTATATAAATAGGCAGTAGATGAATAACCAAGATGGACTTGGAAGCTTTGAATTGGAAGAGATGTTATAGATTTCTTAGAAATTTATGAATGAGTTGAGAAGTTGTAATAAAGTCTAAGTTTGACCATGATGGGTTAAAGAATTGGAACTAATCATATTAGTATCATATGTGATATGTTTGAAGAATGGATCACAACTTGTAGTGTTTATCATAAAACAAAATAGCATCAACTTGTATTAAAAGGAAACGGTAAGGTACATTGTATTGAATATTTTAAGCTTACAAAGGTTGTGGCTGAGAACACATGACACGAACTGTTCATGAGAATTTGATGTAGTTGGAGTCAAAGAGGCTATTTCAATATTTGAAATATGTAAATTTTATAACAGAAAGGAAAGTAATTCAAGCATTTCTGAGAAAGCGAACAAAGGTATGAGAATACGTGACTTGTGTTAATATTGAATGGGATTTGGAATATGCAATGCTAAGTATAAATTAAGAAATATATGTGAATTATAATTGATCGGAAGAGGGATATAATATTTAATGAAATGGAAATTTGATTAAACAATAAAAAGTTTAAAGAGACTTTGGACACTAGGGAAATTGCTTATACAGCAAAGAAAAGTCTAGTACTACGATTCGGAATCTAAGGATGATTCGGAGGTGATCATGAGTTCTGTTTGATTTTGGGTGTCGATTAATTATTTGTATCTACTGCTTTTGTTCAACAAGTGTAAATACCTTGATCTAAGTTGTCTATTGTGATTGATGTTGAAATTGCTAAGTAACACATTAGTTAGCGTAGATCATGTGTATCATGATTGTACTTTAGTGATTGAGGAGGTAGTACTCAATCCTGACTTGATTTCAATAGAGATCGGTGATTTGATACGATAATTAGAAAGATCTTATTAAATATATGTGACAAGACGCATGTAGTTTGCAATGAAGGAATAATAAAGATAACTACGCCGAAAGGAGGCGAGAGAATTGTATATATGAGTATTGGAGAAGTGGAGATCAATGTCTAAAGTTGATTGTTAGGTCCCGAAAGCTGATTGCTTAGGGCTGTGAGTTTGGTTTGGTATATGTTATTGATACCAAGACTTGTCTGGTGTGCCACTTGAATGACAAGTGAAATTTTGTGTTGACTTGATCCCTAGAGCTCCTCCAATAGCTTGTTGTTCGTATCGGTATGCGTCTACTGAAAGGTAAGAGATGATGAAACAACTTTAGGAGTTATCAGATAAGGGCTTCGTTAGATTGAGTTCTTTGCCATGGGGAGCCTGATATTGTTTATAAAACAGAGGATGTCATAATGAGAATGCGTATAGATTAACATGATTTGAAAAAATTGACTATAACAAGTAAGTATTCGCTGCCAGGAATTGATGATTATTGATCAGTTGCAAGGGGTTGGTTATTATTCAAAGATTGATTTATGTTCAGGATATCACTAGTTGAAAGATTTGTAAGGAGAAAATACTGAAAATGGATTTCAGGGATAGTTACGAGTATTTTGTTATGCCATTTGGGATAGCCAACACCCCAACTATTTCATGGACATTATGAATAAAGATTTGTATATCAATGTTGGGGGAAAATCTGTAATCGTAATTATCGATGATATGTTGGTATAAGTTTATAGTTGAATATGTCAAATCATGAGTTATGATTATAATAGATTATATTTTGGGATATGTGATTTCTGGAAGTGGATCTCGGAGGATTCTGCTAAAAAGGGGAGTGATTGAGAATTTGAAAGTTGTCTCGCAGTATTGCAAGAATTAAGATGTTTTCTACGATTGGTAGATTGTAGACAACTTGATTAATTCGGTATATTATATATACAGACTCAAGAAGGTTATTGCTAGAAAGAATTGCACAAGATGTGCATGAGTAAGGTTAACATTATTTCCATGGTATTCTAGAATTGATTATATCTTATTAGAGGAGTTGTTTCATGTTCAACTTTTGGTTTGCTTTACAAGTAGGATTATGCACTCATATAGCTATGAGTACAGCTTACCGATCTCGACAAATGATCAAAATGAATGAACTATTTTCATATTTGAATACATGATGAGATCATGTATTTTGGATTTAAGTATCAACAAAAAGGAACAAGTTAGCACAATGGTGTATTGGCTCAATGAGAATAACAGAAAAGTTAGGAATCTGTTATCTCATTTGGAATTATTTAAGGAAATGTCGAAATAGCACTTGGTGTTTTATTGGAAAAGCTTAATGTAATCTTCACAACTGGTAACGAAGATTAGGCTGATTATACTGAATTAGAAATCATGAAGGGTTAGTATATTTTGAAAAGTCGGAATATATTATGAATATTGTGGTAATGAGGAATAAAAAACAAAGAGATTGAAATGGTGCTGGTACATTGGGAGCATCATAAGGGAGCCAAACATACATGGGAGACGAAAGTTGATATGTTAAGGAAATATCCACAGCTGTTTGAAGTCAAATAACTTCGAGGACGAAGTTAGAGCGTGGTGGAGCCCATGTTGTAACATCCTCGAATTCAATTACTGTAATTTGGATCTATTTAGGCGGATAATTTATAATTAAGTTAAATTATGAGCAATTATTATGTATTTGGGATATTTATAAAGTTTGTTGTTAATTTAAGAAAATTTGAACTCTGAATTATTATTATGGAGTATTAAGATTATAAAAGTTAGTAATGATAAATTTAAGAATAAATCAGTATTTTATGGAACCGGTTAAGTTGAGGGGTAAAATGTGCAAAATGGTGAAAATGAGAATAAAAAGGCAAAAGCCTATCATTTTGATGGTCACTCACTCTCTCTCTACAACTTTCTCTCTCTAGATTCTCTCTACATCTCTCAAAGATATCTCACAAACCGACCGGCCGATTATCGAGATTTATACGTCATCGGAAAGATCTCTAGGAGTACAACAACAATCTACGGTTGGATTTTCGATTTCGTACGAATTGAGGTAAGAATCGACCCTTTTAAGTTTGTTTATTTCGGTTTTGAAGAACTTAGATTCGAATCTGCCATTTTTACGAGATTTGGAGCTAGTTTTGCTTGAAATCTTGCAAGAATGTGATAGTATATGTGTAATAGAATCAAGCCTAGGTATAATACTTGATATATTCATGATTTTAGGCTTTGAAATGAAGGATTTAAGTTGTAAAGATGAACAAACTCGAAAATACCAAGAACACAGTCGAAATGCAAGAACAAACTCGATTTTTGTACTAAATTCGAGCATGAATTCGAGTTTGACACGATGGATTCGAATCTAAGGCCCTAGATTCGAATATGGTTCGAATCTATCCTTAGGAGTTCGAGTTTAGTCATTAAATTCGAAGGAAATTCGAATTTAACCCCTGAAATTTGAGTTTAATGCCTAAAATTTAGAAATCTACTCTCTAAACTCGAGTATTTTGAATAAAACTCATAAATAACACATAAAATGACAAGAGTTATTCAAAGGACAAGGTGTGAACTTGAAATGGGTTCAAACCTAGTTGTAGTTCGAATTTGGACATAGACCCGAAATGGGGAAAAATATTGCAAAACTTACGAAACTTGGTTTTATGGATTTAAACGGTTTTTGACTCGAAATATTGTTGTAACTAATTTAACAGGTCCCTTGTGGTGTTGTTTAACCCACAGTGGGGTACTTGGCGGATCCGGTTGAAAGCCCGAGGAGAAATAATATCGGTTAAAAGTTTAATTACGCACCCACTGTGAGTACAGTAGATTTCGCATGTTTATATCTGTTTTATGTTAAGCTTTGCCTGCTGAGACCTGTTGCTTCAATTATTTGTTTGGAATTCTACTAACTTGCGTAGATTTAGATGCACATTCCTACTTGTTGCATGTCCTTTCGATTGTTGTGCATCTATTGATGGACCGGTGGGTCGCATCGATTACTCTGATGTTACTGTGCTATATGACCTGGAGCTGATCCACTCCTAGGCCCGGTAGGCAGTATGTCATCCCCGATCGTACGTTTGTCTCAGATGGTATGTTTAAATGCCGAGCTTTGGGCTCGAAGGGGCTGCGGCTCTGGTCCGTACTTAGTGTACGAAGAGGATATCCGATGTTGGTCATCTGTGTTATCCTTGGGCTTCATAAAAATTTATAAAATGCGTAATCTTTGTATTCACTAAGCATCCGCTTATTCCCCAGTTGTTTATTTTTATTTTACAGGAAAAGGGAAGTCTACCGCCGGTCCTTCTAGTTAGGACATATTGAAGATTCGGAAGATTTGGTATTGCTTAATCGGTAATTGTGTTATGAGACAATGTTATAATGTATTCTGGAGGTTGTAATAATTGTAATGTGGTGTGTAGACGTAGATTTGATACCTTGTAGCACCATAGGGTGTTTAACACTATTGCACTACTTAAATTATGTGTTTTAATGCTTCGGCCCTTAATTTGGGTTATCAGATCATTATGTTATTGTGTTTGATGATTAATCCTGGGTGTGATGTAAATGGTGGTTGTTGTGGCAAGGGTGTCACAATCAACATGAGACTTACCCCTGTTGAAAGCAGGCTGCTTACCTTTTGAAAACTTTTTCTCAAAATGTTCAGCATCAAAAGGATTAACAGGTCTCTTACCATCAGCTTTAGATCTAGAACCTGTCTTGTTAACAGATTTAGTGTCCAAAGCTACAACTTGAACTTGTTTTCCCTTCTTTTGCTTGTGTGAACCAGCTGAGCACTTAGCACACTAATTTGATGGAGAACACATTCCATCATCAGTTTTTAGAGCTTTTTCATACAAGCTGTTAGTTGAGGCTTGACAAACCTATTTGTTGAGACTAGCTTACCATTTACTTTCTGAATGAAAGTACTTGGAAGCTCACCAAGAGTGGATAAGTCTTTTTCCAGATTATTTATCTCAACAATTAAAGTTGCTTTGTCAAGATCCCCTCCAAGATAGGCTTGGATTTGAGCAGGAATCTGTTGACTGATGCAATGATTGACTTTTTGTGCAGATTGGCACCAAGAGTCAACAATCTTTTGAAGCTTGGCATGCTTTGTGTCTGTTTCTCTCTTTTCTTCTAATAAAATGGAATTGATGTGTTTTAATTCATCAAGTTCAGTTTCCAACTTATGGAAGCTGTCTAGTTTACTAGTTTTTATTTCAAGATCAGTTTTCAGCTTGGAGATTTCAGACAACAAAAACATTATGCTTCTCAATAGCAGCTTTTAGATCAACAAGCAAATATTCAAACTTCTTAACTTTTTCATCCGAACTGTAATCCATAAAATTTTGTATCTTATACATCATTGTTGGGTTGCAGTTCTCCAAGATGCTGAGAGCCTTAGCTTCATCTAGGTCTTGTTTGAAGTTGCTTGTTGATGGGACATCAATGTTGGCCATCAGACAATTGTTGTCTTCTTCATCTAATGATGTGTCAGATTCCTCCCAGTCACATGTCTCAGCCATGAGGCCCTTTTGCTTGTTGGAAGCCACTGAGTCTTCAAACTTTCTCAACTTAGCCATGGCCATTAGGTACTTAACCCTGTATCGATCATCTTTGTTTGTCTTGTATGGTTTTGATGATGAGCCAACAACTTTAGACACACATTCAGCAGCTATATGACCTGTTTTGCCACATTTAAAGCTCTCAGCCTTAGTTTTGTGAAATGCATTCTTTTTTATGGCACCTGACTTCTTCTTTAGCATTTTTCTACCAAACCTCTTCTTATTTAATTTTCTGACAAGCATTGCAATCATTTGCTCATCATCTAATTCAGTAAGATCTTCATAGTCTTCCTCCTCAGACAATTCTTACATTTAATCATCACCCTGTTGATCAGCTTGTGTGAACACATCACACATCTGACCAGCAGGTTGTCTCATGCTGGCCACTAAGGCAGCACCTCTTTTGGACATCTCCAAGGCATTTCTTTTCTATTGCCTTGACTGCTCATAATTTAGTAGGGACCCGTACAGATTTACAAGATCCATACCTTTGATGGTGCCTGAGTTTCTGTTAGTACATCCTGTGTGACGATAGCAGTCTAAGTACATGTAGCATTTTGTGTAAGTCAATTTACTTGATATTGAATATTAACAAGTGTTTGATATATATTTGATTATGTGTGTTTGATATTGATTGTTTGTATGTTTGAACTTAGGGTAATGTGTTACAATAAGTTCAACCATAAAATTCAAAGATAAATCAAACATAAGATAAAACATAAGTTCAAACATAAGTTTGAAAGATAAGGTTCGAGTTTAGTTAAAGGTCAAGATTCGAATTTGTCTAGGAGGACAAGTTCGAATAGCCCTTGGGCCAAGTTCGAATTTGTCCTAGACAAAGTCGAACCTGTCAGTATAATTAAGGGTTAATTCGATTAATTATTAGACTTTTGGCAGAGACTTTCGAAGATATCAGAGAGTTTAAGCAAAAGGCGATCTCGAACTTGCAAGTATTCGGAGAGTTTCGGCTGGAGAGAATCACAGTGTTGGGACGATCTGTTGTTCGTCTATCACCGTGCTAGTCTCCGTGTTTCGGTGTGAGTGGTCTTTCCGTCAAACCACTAACGAGGATTCCACACTCGTTGGAAGGTGTCACGTCAAGATAAGATCCGTAGAGAGCAGACCTTACAAGTGGTATCAGAGCCATTGGGTGTTCGTGGTGTTCTTCGTGTTCACTAGAAACATCTATGGTTTCTTGACGTTTTGGACGGTTACATCACACTTTTGGACGGATTTTCGAGTTTATCAAGTAAGATATCGAAAAATACTTTGCATTAGTTCAAGATTTTGATCGAAATCAATATTTTTACTCTTAAAAATATTGGTTTAATCTGATACCTTGAAAAATTCAAATTATTATCCGTTTTTCGAACTTGCGGCACTCGAACATCAAGGGGGTATTAGTGGTTACTCAAATTTCGAGTTTGTCAGTAAATACGCTCCTTTCGAAGTTCTTTAGGGTTTGATTCGAGTTTACCTAATTCGAATTTGCTCAATTTCGAATTTTACTTAAATTCGAATTTAGTTCTTCGATTTTGGATAAATCTTCGAATTTGTCCTTATTTCGAATTTAGTTGAAGTTCAAACTTAACTTCGAATTTAATTCCAAACAAGTTTAAAATTAATTAAATTCGAACTTACTCAGGTTCGAAAGAGTTAATTTAAATTAATTAAGTTTAAATTCAAAAAATTTTGAAACAATGACAAGTTTACAAAGGTTTATTGAGATGGACCACGAGGTTGGAAAAACAAATTCACCACCTAAGTTGATGAAATTGGAGGATTACTATTGGTGGAAGGATAGGTTCGCTGACTTCACGAGATTCAATAATATGAGAATGTGGATATGTATCGACGAGGGATACGTTCCACCTACAACAGAAGTTGAAGGTCGTCAACGCGTCTTGTCATATCAAAAGATGAAAGATGATGATAAGAAGCTTTATGAGGCCGAGAACCGAGCATTCTCAATCATTAGGATGGCTTTACCTCAGGAGATCCTACATACATTTCGGAACCAACGCACAGCAAAAGAATTGTGGGATGCACTGGAGAAAAGGTGTGAGGGAAATCCTAGGGTGAGGAAAAATTGAATGGAAATGCTCAAGCAGTAGTTCGCGATATTCAAAGCCTTGAAGAACGAAAAGCTGGATGAGACAATTACCAGATTCTATCTTTGTTGACTGAGTTAGACAACCACGATGTAGAATATAGTGAGTCAGAGAAGATTGTCAAAATTCTAGATGTCTTACCAGCCAAATGGGAGATGTATGTGGCGCTGATAAAACATGATGAAGACAAATTCTATACTCTAACTCTGAAAAATGTCATAGGAACGCTGAGGGCCTATAACTTTGAATTGCTGAATAAGGAACGGGATTATGACCAAGTACAAGATCCGGATATGTATTTTGGGAAGTCCAAACCTTCAGGGGCAAGTGACGTGAAGACGGCTACAACATTCTTTTTGGGTGAAACATCGACTCCGGTTGAAGCAGAAGACTCAGTCAGCCGGGCTTTCTTAGGGTTTTCTAGACCGGAAGAAAAGCCAACTTAGTCTACATCTACATCTCAAGGATACTCAAAGATGCCAATGAGCGCAAAATCAGCTGAAGACCATCTAAATCTGTTGGCTTCATTTGTGGCCGCCTATGGCAATTGTGTTCAAGGGAAAATCAACGATCCTGCGCTATGGGATGAAGATTATGATCAGGTGGACCCTGATGATTTAGAGGAGATGGATCTGCAATGGCAACTAGCCATGGTAACTCAGCGAGTTAAAAGGTTCATCAAAAGGACGGGCAGAAATCTCAATGTCAGTAACAATAAGATTGGGTTTGATAAATTAAAAATTAGGTGTTACAACTGCCAAGGGTTAGGACATTTCGCTAGAGAGTGTCAAAGACCTAAAGTCGAGAACTACCAGAACCAGTACCGGAATCAATCTCACTGGAGATATCAGACGGGTAGTTCGGGTAGTCAGGAAAATATAGCTGGTCTGTTAACCAATGTAACATCTGACAGACAGCTCGATGGAACATATGACTAGAGTACACATCCAGAGTCCAACGCTAGAGCATTTATGGCTGAAGTAACGGAGACTGGAAGTGTCGGAGCAGAGGAACAGGCAGGGAACATCAATCAGAATGATATCAGTCCTATGTTGGTAGAAAAGTCAGAAGATCAGACGTTTCTGGAGTTCGCCGCACAGATGGCCAATGTGGAATCAGATCATGCCAAGGTAATTCTAAACTTCTCTATATTCCATGATTTATGTGCTTTATGTGCTATGTCTAATGATAGATTAAACTTAGTGCTAGAATCACATCAAAATATAACTACTCAAAAAGAATCCTTAAAATCGGACAACGCTAGCCTCTTAGATATAAAGGAAGACCTTAGAAATAAGCTTAAGGCAGATGCACAAGATGTCATAGTCCTAAAAGACAAGCTCATTGAGCAGTGTGTTAGAATAGAACTCATGTATGAACATGTTGAGGCATTGACCAAAGAGCTTAAGATCAAAGAGGTAGAGCTATCTGAATCTAAGGTTAAGGTGGCCGAGGTGAATAGTAAACTGGAAAAGTTTAGGAACTCATCACTGAACCTAGGGAAGATCTTAGATGCACAGCGTCAGTCTAAGAAACCTGTAGGTTTAGAGTATAATGAGAGTCCTCCACCTTTCAATGATAACTATGTACCTCAGCCTCAGGATAAAACTGAAAACCCAGTTGAATCAGAGGTAGCACCTGAACCTATGTCTGAACCAGTTAAGGATAAAGAAGCTAGGGTGACTAGTAATAATGTCAAGATTAAGAAGGTTAAATCTATGCCATATTCTAGTGATAAGCCTGTAGGAGAAGCCAAAATTGACTTTAATAATCAAGAGGAGGAAACAGTCACTATAGTTGAGACGAAAGAACAAGACACTAGTGAGACACCTAAGTCAAAAGGCATGCATAAGAAGTCGATTGACAAAATGTCTTGCTTTAGATGTCATGAAAAGGGTCATGTTGCTTCTAGTTGTCCACATAGGAAGGTAGACTCTACACCTAAAACTGGAAAGCCGGAACAACATAAACCTTCTACAAGTGTAGCAAGCACAAGTGGTTCTCAAAATACGCAGAAAATTGTGCAAGCCACACAAAAAAGTGCTGTGAAACAAATACCTGTGTCAGGTCGACCCAATGATGTGGTTAGGACTAATTCACCAAATAGAGTCCCTAATCAAACTAGGGCAGGACCTCAACAAAATTATAGGAGTACTACACCTAGAAGAGCTTACACTCCGATTAGGTCATGCACTCCTGTAAGACATCAAACACCAGGTAGAGCTCAGGGATATCACTCAGAAATGCCTTATAATCGAAATTATTCAAGAGCTCCATAGTAAATGCCTACACAAAGGCCAAGAGTGAACTTAAATCACTCTGCACCACAACAGGCTCTAAATCAAAAACCCAAGTCACCTGAAAGGAGAGATGAGTATTTGAAAGAGTTTAAGTATGTGGACAAGAATGGTATTACCAAGTCAGTCATGGCTTGGGTTCCCCGTGATAACTAACCTTTTTTCTTTCATGTGCAGGAGATAACTACAGGTCTAAACAACAAATGGTTCGTCGACAGTGTCAAGGGAGGGAATAGGGGATTTGTATCGTTTGCTGGAAATAAAGGAGGAAATATCACCGGTACTGGAGTGGTCACTAATGGGACTATCAAATTGGATCAAGTTTATCACGTTGATAAACTAGTCCACAATCTCATTAGTGCATCTCAAATCTGTGATAAGAAAAACTCAGTACTTTTCACTGATACTGAGGCGTTAGTGCTGAAACCGGGATTCAAAGTACCTGAAGAGTGGATATTGATGACGGCTCCAAGGAAGAATGACTTGTACATGCTAGACATGAACAGACCGGAATCTTCGATGGGACCAATATGTCTTCTATCTAAAGCTTCAAAGACAGAATCGGTTTTGTGGCACAGACGAATGGCACACTTGCACCTAAGAAAAATGAATTACATTACGAAAAATGGATTGGTGCAAGGTGTTCCAATGAAGAGTTTTCAGTTTGAGGACAAGTGTCTACCATGCAAGAAAGGAAAACAACAGAAGAAGGAACACAAGTCCAAGACTCAGAACTCTATAGCTGCCACGTTCGATTAGTTGCATATGGACTTGTTCGGACCAATCAACAAAAGGAGTATAGGTGGTAGTTGGTATTGTTTGGTTATTACTGACGATTACTCACGATTTTATTGGGTTTTCTTTTTAGGTACGAAGGACGAGACAACTGCCAAGCTAATCGGGTTCTTAGACCAAGTGGAAAACTCTTACGGAACGAGGGTAAAACGTATCAGGAGTGATAACGGAACGGAATTTAAAAACACAGTTATTGGTGTATATTGCCTATCAAAGGGCATAGTGCATCAATTTAGTGCACCATATGAGCCACAACAAAATGGGGTGGCAGAACGGAAAAACAGGACTTTGATTGAAGCAGCAAGGACTATGCTCTCGGATTCAAAGCTTCCTACCATGTTTTGGGTGGAGGTAGTGAATACCGCGTGTCATGTTTTTAACCCGGTCCTTACTGTCAAATCATTGAACAAAACCTGTTATGAAGTTTTGAATAAAAGGCCACCAAATTTAACTGGCTTCAAACCGTTTGGGGTACCACGTACGTTAATGAAAACAAAACATCAACCTAAATTTGGTAAGAAGGCTGACGAAGGTTATTTCCTAGGTTATGTGCCAAACTCACCAACTAAAAGGGTTTTTAATAAATCAAATGGTACAGTAGAGATTGTGTGTAACAAGTTATACACATGAACCCCAAACTGGTCCGGAATGGATTTTTTATTATGACAAATTGTTTGAATCATTTAACATTCTTTCGGATGGAAATGCAGGTACAATCGAACAGGACTTGTCGTCATTAAATCTGAATGACGAGGGTCAACGTGTTCCGAGGACGACCTTTCCATCAACATCTGAGCCTACAACAACTGAAGATAGATCTCCAGCAGAGAATGATTCTGAGTTGCCTACAAACGAAAATCAGACAACAAGTTCTAACTCTGAAGACAGTGTTCATGAGGAAGAAAATGTAGAGTCTGAAGTCGTTCCCCCGATAGGTGAAATAGGATACAAATTAGGAGATAATCTCAGGGTTGACGAGATAGAAACAACGAGGATTAATAAGAATCATCGGATTGAGAGCATCATAGGAAATCCGAATGCGGGTGTGAGGACTAGGAGTAGTTTGAATAACAACACTGTGTTGTTGTCGATGATCAATGACTCCGAGGCATTTCATACTTGCTTATATTCATGTTTCATCTCGTAAGTAGAGCCGAAGAATGTGTAAATGGCACTGAAAGATAATTCGTGGGTTGAAGTGATGCAGGAAGAACTGTCACAGTTCAAGAAACTTGAAGTGTGGGAGTTAGTTCCATTACCTCGAGGAGAAGTTGCAATAGGAACCAACTGGGTTTTTAAGTGCAAGAGTGATGATCGGGGTATAGTGACTCGCAATAAGGCAAGACTAGTGGTAAAGGGTTTCAACCAAGAGGAAGGAATCGATTACAATGAAGTGTTCGCGCCAGTGGCAAGGCTTGAAGCAATCCGTTTGTTTCTGGCCTTTGCGTCCTTCAAAGGTTTTAAAGTTTATCAGCTAGATGTTAAGAGTGCTTTTCTCTATGACAAAGTGAAGGAACTGGTGTACGTGGAACAACTGCCCGGGTTTACAGATCCAAAATCTCCAGACAAAGTGTATCGTTTAGATAAGGCTTTGTATGGACTACATCAAGCAGCAAGGGTGTGGTACAAGACGCATTCTACTCATCTTTTAGACAACGGGTTTGAAAGAGGGAGGATTGATAGTACGCTGTTTGTAAAACAGAAGGGTGAACATTTCATCTTGGTACAAGTGTACGTCGATGATATTATTTTCGGGTCATCAGACGAGCAAATGTGCAAAGACTTTGAGAAGATGATGAAGTCTAAGTTTGAGATGAGTGCTATGGGTGAGTTAAACTTCTTTCTGGGTTTGCAAGTTGAACAGAGAAAGGAGGGTATGTTTATCCATCAGACGAAGTATGTCTACGACATTCTAGAGTGCTTTGGGATGGAAGGAACCAAGCTGACAGCTCACTTTAGCACGCCGATTCAAGTGAATCATAATCTCGGACCGGATACAGAAAGTGATACCGTTGTGGATCCGACGTTATATCGGGCCATGATTGGATCACTTATGTATTTAACTGCTTCTAGACCTGACATAATGTTTGCTGTGTGTATTTGTGCTAGGTTTCAAGCTAATCCAAAAGAGATGCACATGAAAGCTGTGAAGCGGATTCTGAGATACCTCAAGTCGAAACGAAGCTAAGACTTTGGTATCACGCGGATGGTGATCTGGAATTGGAAGCTTTCACGGATTCAGACTATGGAGGATGCAGCTTGAATCGCAAGTCAACAACTGGAGGTTGTCAGTTCCTTGGAGGGAGACTCGTTTCCTGGCAATGCAAGAAACAGACTTCGGTAGCCGTGTCAACGTGCGAGGCCGAATATGTTGCTGCTGGTAGTTGCTGTTCACAAGTTTTGTGGATACAACAACAATTGTGGGACTACGGTTTGACTTATACTCATACTCCTATTAGGATAGATAACCAGTCAACTATTGCAATAACCAATAATCCAGTTAAACAAAGTAAAACGAAGCACATAGACATAAGACACCATTTTATACGTGATTGTGATGAAAAGAATTTAATTAAGCTGGTAAAAGTGGTAACGGAAGATAATAATGCTGATTTATTTACCAAAGCTTTTGATAAGTCACGTTTTGAGTTGTTAGTTAAACTAAATGGCATGCGTAATCCGGAGTAACTTGACCTTAGTAGATTTTATTTCTTTTTATAGCAGTTTAATTTCTTTCTCTTTATAGTAAGTTTAGTAGCTTAGCAGAATTTCTTTCCTTTTATAGTAAGTTAGTAGGTTAGTTTAGTTTCTTACTCTTATTTATGAAAAACAAAAGAAAAAAGAGAGAAAACCATGAAAAATTAAAAAAAAAAAAAAGAGAATATTAGAAAATGAGTTAAGTCTTAAATTCAAAGGTTCAAAGTGACGAAAATTAGCACAGTCGATACAATCTCTAAGTGTTAAGCTTTCACACATAATGCACCTAAAACTCTAAGTGATATACATTTTCTAGTTTGATGTGTTGGTAGGCATAATACACAAAGGGAATCTCGAGGCTGATAAAATATTCAAGGAAAAGGCAGACGTGTCACTAACTTAGATGTATGACCAAATGGTCTTAATTTCTATGTTAGAGATATACAGACATTGATTCTCAATGAGGTATGCAAATTTTCTGGGGGATGTATAGTCACATCAGATACATCTTAAAGAAAAGAAAAGAATAGAAAATCATGATGGTAAGTTGAGAGTCAAAACAAGTCACTTTGTTGTACATAAGTACAGACCTGTTACTCGTGAAGACCACCCCCTTACGGGGCAATTCTCACGAGTCTAGGTCCCACATCATGTAATACTATATCAACCATAACTAAGATAGAATAATTAAGTGCGGAATATATAAATTACTGTACAAAATATTAGGATTAAGTTTAATACAAATTACCGTTTTCAAATTAAACTTATAAAGGGTACCATCTAATCTAATACATTACATCATACAATCATATCAAATCTACCCAAAACCACCACAATTGTCATCTTCCAATCAGTACCGAAAAGTTTGTTGAGTAGTGATATGTGAAAGCTTCAACTTGATCTTGTAAAAACTAAGAACTAGGTTCAGCAGGTAACTTTCCTTTATCTTTTCCTGAAAAAAATTGTAAATTAGCAACTGTAAGCAAAGCTTAGAGAGATTATAGATTTTCAGATTTCACACATTATCAAGCGGATCATGGGTCTAGCGTGATATATCTTGACTGCCGCTACAGTCCTCATGATTGAGACATAGTAGTCATAGTCTGAGCTAGCTACCAGTAAATCAACATGGCGGAACATCGGAGGGTCATTACCAAGTTCAATAGAACTGGTGATATAGCCAGGTCTAGAACAATAGACCGACAAGGCTAATCAAGCTGAATCAATATGTCAAAGAATATGCAATGATGAAGCATACGTAATCAAAGTCATGATAGCAGTAATCTCATACAATATCAGAAATGAATAGTAAAACTCAAAGTCATATGAAGTGATAAATCAAATAGCTATCATGATCTACTGGGCAACACCGAACCATAGTGTGCATAGGTCACAATCCAGCTGATAATATGAGTGTCAAATTAATCTAACATCAACAATATGTCTCAACCAGAAATCTCGCATGAAATGCTGAATATCTATAACTCACAGTTTGGGGTCTTTATCAAGCAGATATAAAATCCACCACCTGAGTTATCTCAGGATTTTATGTTTAATCTTTATAATTCTGATCTCTGTCAATTCTTTTCAAATTATGACCTGCTTTCAATCTCTTTAATCTTTAAATCTTTGTTCAGAATTTCACTGAACCTGTCCAGAATCATATCATATCAATGTCATCAGCTTTTAGCTTGTAAATCATTATTTCATCTGATTCTGATAACTGATCATTTATAAATCTTTCATTTGTTCATATTCTGTGTTTCTTTGAATTCTCAAGAGATATATATATATATATATATATATATATATATATACATATCTTATTGCTTTATTTATCATTTTTAATCTTAATATTATGAGTCTTGTATTTATAAAATATCATTTATTTTTGATTTAAAGTATCATAATAATCATTCAGATCCAGATCCATTAAATTCGGACCATCCGGTTTGGTTGCCCGGATTCGGACCAATCCGGATCAATCATCCGGATTCGGACCAAAGGATTAACCCGAATTAGGACCAACCAAGTATTTCATCCGAATTGAGACATGTGGACCGAATTTAGGATCATCCGAAGTGGTCAATCGAATTTCGGACCAAACAAGATCCGAAGCAGTCATCCGAATTAGGACCAAATTAGAATCCGAAGTGCCATCCAAATTAGGCACCCGAATTAGTCTTCATCCGAATTCGGACCCAATACTTGTAAATTTTTCCAGAATTGTTTTTCATGTTCTAACATATGCTCATACGGATTTTTACATAAAATTCACAAAACTCAATTCTAATAACATGCAATATAACTTAATGTTGTATTATCATTTTTGGGTTGATTTTATACTATTTTCCCTATCAATATCATCATAATTTGATCAAGATTTTCCAAAAACTCATTATTTTGTCAAGAACACATTTAATAACAAAATTCCGATTTTTATTCATTTTTGGACAATCTAACCACCAATTCTTGTTTCTGTCACTTTTATATACTTAATTTCATCATTATCTACTAAAATCTTAGACATGCAACATCAACTTTTCACATTTTAAATTCTTGGTTTCGGTTTCTCACAAAACCGAACCAAATTCATGAAATTATAGTCTTTAATCAAGAAATTACCTTATATTCTTGTAGATTGTTGTTCCTTGATGTTGTTTGTAACCTCCCTTGGATTAATTCTTCAATTAATTACAAGATTGATGGATTCTTTGAAGGATTTGTGAAGAATCCGTATGGTGTAGAGAGAGAGTAGAGAGAGAGAGTAATTTTCTATAAATGATATTAAAGAACCATTAATTTGGTTAATATATGTAGCTTAGTTATATTTGTAATTTAACCCACTTTCACTTTTGTATTTTACATCTCTTTATTTTAAATACTTTATAACATAATTATAATTTAAATCATATTAAATTTCATTAATCAATTAAATTACAAAACAATTAATGTAATAAAATTACATTATTAGCTTCGAATACTGAGATTAAAGTTGGATCAAATGTTAGGTTGTTACAGAATGGGCTCCACCACGCACAAACTTCGTCCTCGAAGTTAGCTATGTTCGAACAGACTTGGATATGTTGCTTTCATGACATCTTCAGATTCCCAAGACTGATGCGAACCTTTGTGGTGTTTCCACTGGACGAGCACCATCTGTATCTCTTTATTTCGAAGCTTTTTGGTCTTCAAGTCCAGAATACATTCTAGCTCTTCAACCACTCGAAGCTTCTCATCAACTTGCAGATTTACATGCGGTATCTGCACTTCTCTTTCGTCTGCTAAGCTCTTTCTCAAATGACTAACATGGAATACAGGATGTATTCTAGCTAAGTCAGTTGGCAGTTCAAGACGGTAAGATTGATTCCCTACCTTTTCAATGATCTTGAACGGACCGATGAATCTTGGAGCTAGCTTGTTCCTCTTTATGAATCGTACCACATTCTTCATTGGAGATACTTTTAGCATCACCCAATCGTTAACCGCAAAGCTGATAGATCTGTGACGATTATCGTGATATGACTTCTGCCTGCTTTGAGCTTCAAGAATATTCCTTCTGACAAGTTGAATCTTCTCATTAGTCAACTGTATAAGGGCAGGACCCGCTATAGGTGATTCACCTGTTTCACGCCAACAGGTGGGAGTTCTGCACTTTCTTTCGTATAAAGCTTCAAAAGGAGCCATCTTGATCGTTGAATGATAACTGTTATTGTATGAGAATTCGACCAAAGGCAAGTGGTCATCCCAGTTACCACCCAAATCAAGAACACAGGCACGGAGCATATTTTCAAGAGTAAGGATAGTACGTTCACTTTGGCCATCTGCATTTGGATGATATGCAGTACTCATAGAAATTCGAGAACCCATTCCTTCTTGTAGCGCTTTCCAGAATCTGAAAGTGAAACGACTATCATGATCAGATACAATAGATTTCGGCACACCGTGACGAGAAATAACTTCGGTGATGTACATCTGTGCCAATCTATCAAGAAAGTATGTCTCTTTCATCGGTATGAAGTGAGCTGACTTCGTTAATCGACCCACGACTACCCAGATGGAGTCGTGCTGTCTCTTGGTCTTTGGCAGTTTCGTGACGAAGTCCATGGTTATATGCTCCCACTTCCATTCAGGAACTGGCAGTGGTTGCATATCCCCGAAGGGTTTCTGATGTTCTGCCTTAACCATTTGACAGACTCTGCAGTTTTCAACATGTTGACCGATGTCCTTTTTCATTCCTGGCCACCAGTATTCAGCTTTCAAATCGAAGTACATTTTTGAGCTGCCAGGATGAATAGATAACTTGGACTGATGGGATTCAGATAGAAGAGTGTTGCGAATAGAACCATACTTAGGAATCCAGATTCGGTTTCCCTTGGGACATTGGAGTCCCAAATGATTCAAAGATAGAAATTGCAATTGCCCTTTAAGATTTTTAGAACAGAGATTCTCTTATTTCAGTGCTTTAGATTGAGCAGATCTCATGTCCTCGATAAGATCGGAAGAGAATACAACAGGATTCAGGGCATAGCAACACTTTTCCGGATATACTTTCCTACTCAAAGCATCCGCGACAACATTAGCTTTGCCGGGATGATATAGGATCTCGCTATCATAGTCCTTGATAAGCTCCAAGGACCGATGCTGTTTCATGTTCAGACCCTTTTGAGTAAATAGAGGCTTGAGACTTTTATGGTCAGTATACAGCTGACACTTAGTCCCATAAAGATAGTGACGCCATATTTTTAGTGCCAAGGTAACGACAGCCAACTCAAGACCATGAGTTGGTGCACTTTTCTCGTAGTCTTTCAATTGCCTTGAAGCGTAGGCAATAACTTTTCCCCTTTGCATGAGGACACAACCTAGACCTGTACCAGATGCATCGTTGTAAACGACAAAGTCATCATTGCCTTCTGGTAAGGTTAGGATTGGCGCTTGAATGAGTTTCTGCTTTAACGTTTCAAATGCCTCTTGCTGTTTATCAGCCCATACGAAAGGTGTATTCTTTCGTGTTAGCATCGTGAGAGACACAGCGATCTTCGAGAATTTCTTTATGAATCGCCGATAATAGCCAGCCAATCCAAGGAAACTTCTTATTTCGGAGGCATTGCGAGGTGTGTGCCATTTCTGAACAGCCTCGACTTTAGAAGGATCAACGGAAATTCCTTCGCCAGATACGACATGGCCAAGGAATTGAATCTATAAAGAAATCAAGGAAGAATTTCAAGTTTTGTTTGAAACAGAGAAACTTAAGAATTAACTCAAGACAATGTAAACTTATACCTGTCTGAGCCAGAATTCGTACTTTGGAAAACTTTGCATAGAGTCTTTCCTTTCTCAATAACTCTAGCAATTGACGTAGATGATTAACGTGATCAGCTTCCGTTTTGGAGTAAATCAAGATATCGTCAATGAATACAATAACTGACTTATCCAGCATTGGTCTGCACACACGATTCATGAGATCCATGAACGCCGCTGGTGCATTTGTCAGACCAAAAGGCATTACGAGAAATTCGTAATGACCATATCTTGTTCGGAAGGCTGTCTTTGGAATATCCTCATCTCTTACTTTCAGTTGATGATACCCAGAACGAAGATCAATTTTAGAGAAGTAGCTTGCTCCTTGTAATTGATCAAATAGATCATCAATCCTGGGCAGAGGATATTTGTTCTTGATAGTGACTTTTTTCAGCTCCCGATAATCGATGCACATTCGAAAAGTTCCGTCTTTCTTCTTAACGAATAGGACAGGTGCACCCCACGGAGATGAACTCGGTCGGATAAATCCCTTTTCTAACAGATCTTGCAGTTGCTTTGACATTTCCTGCATTTCTGCAGGCGCAAGTCTATAAGGAGCTTTGGCGATGGGAGCCGCACCAGGAACTAAGTCAATTCCGAACTCAACTTGACGTTCCGGTGGCACTCCAGAAATATCGTCAGGGAATACGTTTGGGAACTCACAGACGATTGGGATATCAGAAATAGATTTCTTGCTGGCTTCAGAGATAGATTCAAACGAGACAAAACATAGATATGATTCGTGACCTTTAGATAGATATTTATGCGCTTTGTCAACTGATATGAAACAATGTGCACCTTTTCGCTTCTCGCCTTTTATTTCCATCACACGGCCGTCTGAAGTCTTTATCTTGAAGATTCGACGATTGCAGACGATTGTAGCTTCGTTGTTCATTAACCAATCCATGCCGATGATGACATCAAATTCTTTCAACGGAATCGGAATAAGATCGAGATTGAATACAATGCTATCAACGAGTAGAGTGCAGTTACGGTATACGGAATCAGCCATAACATAACTATTACTGGCTGTCTCAATATCAATTACGACAGGAAGCTTGGATGGAGATTTAGATAATCTTCGAGCAAAAGTAGTCGATATAAAGGAACGACTAGCACCGGAATCAAATAATACATGGGCAGGGATTGAATTAAGCATGAACGTACCGGTAACCACATCAGGGGTTTCCTTTGCTTCCTCGGCTGTTATTTGAAATGCTCGAGTCCATGCGATCGGAGTTGCAGCTGAGCTCTTCATCGTAGAACCTCCAGCTGATGACTGTGACTGACCTCGTTGTCCACTACGACACTGATACATGAAGTGTCCGCGCTTTCCGCATTTCGCACATCCAAGTCCTCGCTGGGGACATTCTTCGCTGCTGTGGCCAATTCTGTTACATGCAAAACATGTGACGTCATCCGGATTACACAGTCCCATATGTGATTTTCTGCATCTCTTGCAGAATCGTGGTTCGTTTGTGAGATAATAGGCTTGGGCTTTCTGTGGCGAGCTGTATTGTTGAGATTGCTGGGGTTGTGATTTGTTTGGTCTGAAGAATCTGCCAAATCTTTGCTTCTTTGGAGGAGAAGGACATGTCAGATTAGCTGATGAAGAATAGAGTTGGTCGCCATACTCTAGGTATCCCCTCTCGATCTGTCTTGCCGCTTCAACCATTTCAAAGAAGAGTTCATGCTGTCTAACACGATTCTTGATCCTGTTATCCAGTGTGATACTGGGACCATCATAGACGGTACACAAAGTATCCCACATCTCCTTTGCAGTCTTCATTTTCTCAACCTATTTGAGCACATCATCAGGAAGAGAAATAACTAGGTTGTTCCTGGCCTTTGCATCAAGAGCAACCAGTCTTTTGTCTTCATCAGACCATTGAGCTTTTTCCTTTTCAAAGGTTCTGATCTCAAGTTCAGCTCCTTCAGCAGCAAGAGTAACAGTAGTAACAGAAGTTGGCACATAGGGACCTTCCATTACTATCTCTGGTAGTTGTACATCCAGATTCTCCAAGTAGAGCATCATTCTGCACTTCCAACCAGAGAGGTTCTGATGATTGAATTTAGGGGTTTTGCCATGGAACCATTGTCATAGTAAGAGGAAGAGCTGGCAGCACTGTTGTCCATGGGGGAATAGGGTGAATGAGAGATCTTGAGTTAACACACACTCTATCTGCTCTGATACCAGTTGTAGGTCCCAAAAGGTTTTCCTAGTATGTTGTTCTAAGTTGTAGAGGGGGGGGGGGGGGTGAATACAGCAAATTAAAACTCAACGCACTTTTCTCAATGTTTGTGTATATTATCAACAACTGTTAATTACAAACAAGCTTAAACTGCGGAATGGTTCAAGCTGAGATGACAGATACAACAGATGTTTAACTAATATAAGACACACTCAGATTAAGTACAATGAATACACTCACTAAGATGAACTCACTGTTTACAAGACACAGATGGACCGCTTGAATATGAACAACTTGGACACACGTTACTGTTTTATTCAAGCAGACTTGCACGAATGAAAAACACACTTCTATGCACGATCTGAATTTCTCACTCTTGGTTATCTCACATTTCATAGAAGCTTCCTTTTATACTGTCACTGAGAATCTCAGTAAAGCTTCCTCATTCGACAAGGTGATAGTGGGATGTCTTTCCAAAAAGACAAAACAAGCTTTCTGCACATTCTGATAAAGCAGATTTGTCTCTACATGGCAGAATCTTTGTCTTTTTCTTTTTGTCTCTGTTGCAGAAGGCTTTAACCAAAAGAGGAATGTCAAATTTATACCTTTCATCTTCTGATAAGGCCATTTTGATATAAGAAATGGTCTGTCACCCATTTAAAATATCCACTTTGTCATCATGAAACAGAACAGCATAGGCAGTCTTTTGCAGCTTCTAGTTTCCACTTTGTCTTCGACTTTGTAAACTGAGCTTGTAGTACAAAACAATACATGAGGAATTGGAAACATATTCCGTAAAGTGTTTAGCCTGTTCACAACGAACAGAACACTTAGTATTTGTCTAAGCTGCTCAACAGGATAGAGCAGCATAGACAGTTTATGTCCAGCCTGTTCAACAGAATAGAACAACTTGGACAATCTGCCTTAGTTGCAACAAATGCAACATGGTAAACAACTTTAACTAATATTGCAAATATCTTATCAGGTTTCAATAACGCATTAACAGGCCTTAAATTATACCTTCAAGTGCATCAAACAGGTTTGATTAAAAATCTCTATCTAAGATGTAGAACAGGTTTGACTGAGGCCTTTTTGTGCCTAACAATTAACCTTGTAGCCAGCATCACACAGTTGACTAATGCTAACAAGGTTATGTTTTAACCCAGACACATAGGTTACTCTTTTGAATATTGCAGCACCATCTTGGAAGGTTCCATATCCTTCTGTGGATCCCTGAACATTGTCACCAAAGGTGACCTTTGGCACTTTTTCAAGCCTGAGATCACTCAGCAAATCTTTGCGACCTGTCATGTGGCCTGAGCAGCCGCTGTGCAAGTACCAAACCTGACTTGGTTGTTTAACCTGCAGAGTGTCATGGGAAAATATTAGTTTTTAGGGAACTCATCATGAGGATGAGTTCTCCTTCTTTATCAACATATGTTGATGGACCACTATGATCTACACTAATATTTCCAATTTTGATTGTATCAGCTTGGATACTCTCCTAAATGACCATGTTACTTCCCACACTGCTGGTTTTTGCAATATTGGAGCTAATAGTGTCAGCAGGCCTCATGTCCTCAGTTTCAAGACAGTCTTTGGTCATATGCGTCTTCTTTCCACATTTGTAACATTTTCTATTTTTAGACTTTTTGGAAGAAGCACTTCCAGAAACACATTCAGGTTTATCTTTGTTGGACTACTCAGTAGGTTTAGCAAACTTAGCACTTGTCTTAGAAGAACCAACAGTTTGGGTGGAAGGTACAATACCAATAGTTTTGCCTGTGTCCTCTTTCCTCTTTTTAGGAGGGCAGATATCCAACACAGGTAGTTTGATTGTCTTTTGTCCTTCTACAACTTTGGGAAACTTATTCCCAGCTTTCTCAGGTTGAGCAATGACTTTATCTTTGCCTTTACTGAGATGAGATGACTGTTGCGTATCAACATGATCAATACTTTTAGTTCTAGCAAAAGATTTTCCTTCATTTATAACCAGTGTTCCACTATGATTTAAAAACTACAGCACATTTTCTTCCAACACGAGACTTACCCCTATTGAATGCAGGCTGCTTTCCTTTTGAAAACTTTTTCTCAAAATATTCAACATCAAAAAGTTTAACAGGTTTCTTCCCATCAGCTTTAAATCCAGAACCTGTTTGGCTGACTAGTTTAGAGCCCAAAGCTTCCCTTTTAACTTGTTTTCCCTTCTTTTGTTTATGTGAATTGGCAAAACACTTATCAGGCTGAGTAGATGGAGAACACATTCCATCATCAGTCTTTACAGATTTTTCACACAAACTGTTAGTGTTTTGAGACCTGAAAAACCTATTTGTTGAGACCAACATTCCATTTACCCTTTGGATAAAGGTACTTGGAAGCTCACCAAGAGTGGATAAGTCTTTTTCCAGATTATTAATCTCAACAATTGAAGTTGATGTATCAAGATCTCCTCCAAGATAAGCTTGGATTTGAGCAGGAATCTGCTGACTGATATAATGGTTGACTTTTTGAGCTGACTGGCACCAAGAGTCAACAATCTTTTGAAGCTTATGCTTTGAGTCTGTCTCTCTCTTTTCTTCTAATAAAATGGTGTTGATGAGTTTTGCTTCATCAAGCTCAGTTTTCAACTTACTTATGAAAACTGTAGTTCATTACTTTTTGTTTCAAGATCAGTTTTTAACTTAGATATCTCAGACTTCAAAGCATCATGCTTCTCAACAGCAGCTTTTAGATCACCAAGTAAATAATTAAACATTTTAACTTTTTCCTCAGAGCTGTAATCCTTAAAATTTTGTATCTTATACATCATGGTGGGATTCCAGTTCTCTAAGGTGCTGAGAGCTTCAGCTTCAGCTAGGTCCTGTTTGAAGTTGCTTGTTGAGGGGACATCAGTGTTGGCCATCAGACAGTTGTTGTCCTCTTCATTAAATGATGAATCAGACTCCTTCCAGTCACAAGTTTCAGCCATAAGTCCCTTTTGCTTGTTGGAAGCCACTGAGTCTTCCAATTTTTTCAGCATCGCCATGGCCATTAGGTACTTAACCATGTAGCAATCGTCTTTGTTTGTCTTGTATGGTTTAGAGGAAGAGCCAACAGGTTTAGACACACAGTCAATAACTATATGGCCTGTTTTGCCACATTTAAAGCACTGAGCCTTAGTTTTGTCAAATGCCTTCTTGTTGATGACACTTGATTTTTTTTGCAGCATCTTAACACCAAACCTCTTCTTATTGATTTTTCTAACAAGCATTGAAATCATTTGCTCATCATCAAACTCAGTAAGGTATTCACAGTCTTCTTCCTCATACATTTCCTCTATTTCAGCATCAGCCTGTTGATTAGCTTGTGTGAACACATCACACACTTGACCAACAGGCTGTCTCACGCTGGCCACTAAGCCAGCACCTTTTGTGGACATCTCCAAGGCATTTCTTTTGGTTTGCCTAGATTGTTCATCATTCAGCAAGGATCCATAAAGATTTACAAGATCCATCCCTCTGATGGTACCTGAGTTTCTGAGGATAGTAGAGAAGTAATTCCATTCCTCAGGCAGTATGTCCAGAAACTTGTTCACCAAAGTTAAGCTATCTTTAGTGATCCCAACAGCTTTGAGATAATTTAATAAGGCGGTGAACCTGGTATAGGTTTCAGTGAGAGTCTCCTTTGGCTTTGCAAAGAACAGTTCATACTGTCTAACAAGATTGTTGATCTTGTTATCCAGTGTGATAGTGAGACCATCAAAGTTGGTACACAAAGTATCCCACATCTCCTTTGCAGTCTTCATTTTCTCAACCTGTTTGAACACATCATCAAGAAGAGATATAACAAGGTTGTTCCTAGCTTTTGCATCAAGAGCAACCAGCCTTTTGTCTTCATCAGACCATTGATCTTTTGTCTTCTCAATAGTCCTGACTTTAGGAACAGCTCTTTCAGTAATAGGAGTTATAGTAGTGACAGAATTTGGCACATAGGGACCTTCCATCGCTATCTCTGGTAGTTGTACATCCAGATTCTTTAAATACAGCATCATTCTGCACTTTTAGCCAGAGAAGTTCTGATGACTGAACTTTGGAGGTTTTGCCATTGATCCATTGTCATAGTAGGAAGAGGAGCTGGCAGCACTGTTATCCATGGTGGGAAATAGGAAATAATGAGAGATCTAGAGTTAACACACACTCTAAGCTGCTTTGATACCAGTTGTAGGTCCCAAAAGGTTTTCCTAGTGTGTTGTTGTAAGCTGTAGAAGGGGGGGGGGGGGGTTAATACAACTATTTAAAATTCAGCACACTTTCTCAATGTTTGTATGTATATTTATCAACGAGTGTTAATTACAAACAAGCTTGAACTGCGAAATGGTTCAAGTTGAGATGACAAAAACAACAGATTGACTACTAATCTAAGACACACTCAGACCCGTTACAATGAATACACTCAAAAAGATGGACTCACTGATTTTACAAGACAGATAGACAGCTTGAACAAGAACAGCTTGGACACACTCAACTGTTTTATTCTAAGCAGATTTTGCATGCATGAAAACACAATTCTTCATGTTATCAGAACAGCTTGGGCAATGAATGCAGCTTCAGATTTTCCACTTTGTCTTCGACTTGCAAACTGATCTTTTCGTCCAAGACAATACATGATGACATGTTCACAAAGAACATGTTTTTTTCACAAAGTACAGAACACTTTGTTTTGGTCCAAGCTGCTCAACAGTCATGAGCACGTAGACAGTTTATGTCCAGCCTGTTCAACAGAATAGAACAGCTTGGACAATCTGCCTTAGTTGCAACAAATGCAACAGGATAAAAAACTTTGACTTATATTGCAAATCACTTTTCAGGTTTCAATAAGGCATTAAGAGGCCTTAAATTATATATTCAAGTGCATCAAACAGGTTTGATTAGTAATCTCCCCCTAAGATGTATAACAGGTTAGACTGAGACCTTTTTGTGCCTAACAAGTTTACATTTGAGGGTTTAGGTAATCAGATATATTATCTTTAGGTATTTTAGAGTTATTTTGTTTAATATTGAAATAGTTTATTATCTTGTGTATTACAAAGATGACTTTAACAAATATTCATTTTCTCTATATAAACTAAAAATTAACAACTAACATTAGTTTTTTATATATTAAAATTCCTATATGCTTGTGATATTTTACGTGTTTTATTATAATTAATTTTAAGTATAGGTTAGTTTAACGGAAAAGATAGTTAACAACAACATTTAAGTTTGATACTGTTATCATAATTAGTTAATAGTTTTTTAAATATCGATTATTGTAATTTTAATGGATCCCTAAGAATAGGAACATTCTAGGGATTTAAAAAGAAATGAACACTTATATTAGATAATATTCATATATATTTTGAAAAATGTCAATTATAAATGTCAATTAGGTATGAAGCCACATGACATTTTTAAGGAGATGACAAATTGTAATTATTTTAATGATTTAATAATATTTATAGATAGATTATAGATAAATGTTTTAACATGAGTATATTAAACAAATAATTACTCTTATATAATAGATATATAATTAAATTATTATTACAAATATACTAAACAATTTATGTTAAAATAACTCTGTCTGCTTAATGCCTTCTATTGAATCGATTGGTGCCATTTCTTCTCTTGGAGGCAGGGCAATAGATTCATCTTGTCCTTGGCTTGTGAAGGGAATGAGGTAGGGTAGCCAATAGAGAATATTTTAAATTCATATAAAATATAAAATTAAAACACGTGATATGAGGGTATATATTATTAACCTTTAAAAAATTAATAAATTTATTCATAATGTTGTCTACACAATAAATAATTAAGAAAATTAGAGAATATAAAATTTAGTTAGCTTAGATTGGATTGAATTGGATTTGATTTGCTTTGGTTTGAATTCAATTTTAAATTAAATTGTAGGAAAATGACGTGGTAAAACGAAGTGAAGACATTTGGCATATTTAAGGAGAGGCTAACATGTGTCACATTTTTTTTATTCATTTATTAATATTTTTTATAGATTATAGATTGTTGGTCCAAATTAAAATAGAAATATTTAAATATATCATATTAAATCATCTTAGCTTAAAAATATTATGTAATTCTATTTAGGTCTAAAAATAATTAAAAAATGTGAAATATTAATTGAGGAGGTGATTGATTATGCGTGTAATACACGACAATTTTAAAAGATTTTTATGACACTTGGAAGTTTCTTTGTTTTCATTAATTAACATCATATAAGATATTACCATTTTTTTAATATTTTTAGCACATAATAAAATAAAATAACTTCATCTATTTAAACGAACACGACCAATTCTATAAGTCATCATCTGGAATTCCAATCGAGTTAACCAGCATTTGGAATACTCCAAGTTAATACCATCGTCTCAAAGTTTGCGTAACATGGCTAAATGTATATTCTCTTGCTTGTTGGTCCTCATTGTCGTTATCATAGGTTTGTTAGCTTAGTTCTCGCAGTGCTTTTGTTTTCAAATTTGATTTTGTTTGAATAGTGTTGTCATGATTCATTACAATCTATTTTGGAGTTCATTAATTATAACATGATATCCTTTTTAGCTTAAAACATACATACATACACACACACACAGATATATATATATATATATATATATATATATATATATATATATATATATATATATATATATATATATATATATATATATGTGTGTGTGTGTGTGTGTGTGTGTGTGTGTGTGTGTGTGTGTGTGTTTTCTTATTGCATGTGTCATACCGTAACTTTTGTTATTGATTTGAGATGTGCAAATATGTAATATCTATAGGAATGTGGCTGATTTTATTATAACTATCATGTTTGTTTTTTCTTATGTTTTCGGTTGGCGTTTTAATGGTACATGCACAACAAAGATGTACGGAAGTGTTGGATCCAAATGATTGTAATCTTTCAAATTGTGGTCTAGAGTGTCTTCTGAAATACAACGGCAATGGAGTTTGTCAACTTTCTAGTTTCTTCGGGCATTATGCTTGTATTTGTAATTACAATTGTTGATGGTGTTTCAACATGATCAAAATATTTTGAGAACTCGAATAACTTATGAAATTATCAATCATTTCTTTGATAATATTAATGAATTCATTCCGACTTATTTTGATCGTGAGAGTGTCTTTTATTGTTGCTCTAATGCATTCTATTAAAATAAATTAAAATAGAATTCATAGTGCAGATTTAGGATTCAAACGATGTGTCCCTTAACAATTGGTTACATGATTTACTTGCTTCACATTCACCGTGGGACTGATCGGTGCAGTGAGAGATCTAGAAAAAGGGATGACTAGTGGCACATAATAATATCTTAAATGTAAACTAAAATAAAAATTAATAAAAAAAATATTTAACAGCTATGATAGTATTATTGTAGGCTATATATCAAGTAATTGCTAATTTATGTATTAATGCACTTATATTATTATATGCATGTACTACATAAATTAAATGGTTTATTTAGAGAAAATAATAATGACACGATCTCCTACCACAAAAAGTACATTCACTATTTTCATTTTATTAAAAAGTTAAGCTTATAAAAGTGATTTGTTAGCACACAACAACTTATGTTAAATAGAAAAACATAAAATGAAGCTAAATGGCTAATTAATATATCACTTAAAAATAAAACATCAATTATCAAGTTGAAATACTTAGATCAAAAGAGAAGCTTCCATTTTCGAAGCAGTTAACAAACCAATGCCACTTGAAAGAGAGGACATTATAAAATTTAATGCGGTGTTAAGTGAAGTAATGAATTAAACATGAGTTAAACTAATCTTTTTAGTAGATTGGCTAGTATAATTAAAATACTTCGACTAAAGAACGATTCAACAAAAAAATAAAATAACAGAAGTTGGATGCTCAAGAAAAACTCAATGGTCAGATCAAAAGAAATTTTTATTGCTTTTCCTTTCATCCCGTTATTCAGCATTGGTAAAAACTTATGAATAAATGACTAAACCGTCACCAAGAAACTTTAACAGTTTAAGCAATGAGGAAACTACCAATTTGTGTAAAATCCAAAATTATACAAAGAATACTTGCATGTCCCTGCTAGGTAAATTAAGAAAAAAATTGAATATACAAGAAAACAACAAAATTAGAACCTACAGAATTGGATGTGGAAATCACAACTGTATGGTGTTTATGGGTATCAGCAATGTAATTTTCATGAAAATGTATCTTTGTAACAAATAAAATTTGGAACTCAAAGCCATCCACAAAGGTGTTCCCTTGATACCATCTCAAAGAAATGTGTTTGTGTTTAATTCTTGATAAACTAATCATTAATTTGAAACCCAGATTCAGTAATTTTGTCAAAAACTTAAATGCTAAACCATTGTCCACTAAATCAAATAGGAAACCTAAAAATACATGATGAAAAAACTCAATAAACGTCGTTAAAAAGTCAGCTAGTTAATAAGTATGAATTAGAAAGTGTAGTTACTAAGAAGAAACACACTACTGTTAATAAACATACATACACATACAATCAAATTAAAAGCCACAAACCCAAAACCCAGAGTTTAATAGTTTTAAAAGTGGCAGATGCCAATAACATTCTTGGAGTTGTATGTCCCTTCTTTCTGTTCACAAATTTCATAGATGGCAAATTCTTACAAATGATGATGACAAGAAAATGTCATTCCCGATAGAAAAGACAAATTATGGTATTACGAACAATAAGATAGCTGGAGTTTAAGAAAAAGTAGCAATGACTAAATTAACATGAAGAGAAAAATTAAGCCTTCGGTAGTACTCACTAGAAAATTCCAAACCATGTTTGTAGAAGAATTAAGGACTATGAAGAAGTAGAAGATACTAGATGAATCAAAGATTGATTGCTACGTGAATGAGTTACAAAAACAAATTACAAGTTGTAAAAATTTGTAAGAGCTACATCAATGAAATTGCACTTGAATCAACACTAACAGATTAGAAATCAGTTAATAGTATTTAACTGACTTTGACTAACTAAATCACTTTCAACCCTCTAAGCATTTGACATTTACACAATATACCTTGGACATAAGAGATTAAATCATAACTTTATTTCTCACATTCTCCACCTTGATTCAATCTCTCTGTGGTAGAATTTTCAGATTTCCAAAACAACTCTGAAACTTGATTCCTGGTAATGCTTTAGTAACCATGTCTGCAACATTATCATCAGTTTGCACCTTTTCCACACTAACTTATTTGGAACTGATAACATCTCAAATAAAATGTAACGTTACATTTATATGTTTAGTCCTGTGATGAAATACTTAATTTTTGGACAAATGTATATCACTTTGATTATCACACAGGACTAATATGTTACTTGAGTCAACTCCCAATTTAGCAAGAAATCCTTTTATCCAAATTGTTTCCTTCCATTTTTCAATGCAATGTATTCTGCTTCTTTATAAGATAAAGCTACAACCTTGTGCAAAATTGATTTCCAGCTTATACTACATCCATAGACTTGAAATATATATCCACTTATAGACCTCCCTCTGTCTACATCTTTAGCATAGTCTGAATAAGTGTATCCTTATACATTTCTGCCTACATGACTAGCTGACAAACCATAATGCAGACCCACAGTCTTTGTTCCTTTTAAGTATCTCAGAACCCATTTTACAGCATTCCAATGACTCTTGCCTAGATTTGATAGAAACGTGCTTTATACCCCTTTAGCATAGGATATATTAGGTCAAGTACACACTATCAGATACATCAAGTTCCCTACTGCTCTTCTATATGGTACCTTCACCATTTCAACTTTACATTCTTCTGTCTGAGGATTGTCTCTACTTGATAGCTTAAAATGTGAACCAATGGGAGTTGACACAAGTTTTGCACTATCCATATTAATCCTCTAAAGTATCTTTTCAACATACCCGGTTTGAGTTAAAGTGAGCAATTCCTTCATTCTATCTCTGCATATTTCAATTCCCAATATTTTCTT
This sequence comes from Centrapalus pauciflorus, assembly GCA_020465985.1. Taxonomy (NCBI): domain Eukaryota; kingdom Viridiplantae; phylum Streptophyta; class Magnoliopsida; order Asterales; family Asteraceae; genus Centrapalus; species Centrapalus pauciflorus. The sequence goes on along the minus strand of JAANYP010002113.1, from coordinate 35,788 downwards.
TGCTTCCCCTAACATTTTCATCTCAAAGTTCTCGATTAACAAATCTTTGACCTTCTTAACCTCTTCTTTACTTTTACATTCTATAAGCATGTCATCAACATATAGAAGCAGAAAAATAAGCTCTCCAGCAGCATACTCCTTATGATAAACATAACTTCCAAAGTTACTCCTCACAACCCACACTACAAGAAAAACAGCATTTTGCGGCGACAAATGTCGTCGCCAAAGGTTCAATTGTCGTCGCGGACAGGGGCGGACCCAAGCACATGATTTAGGGGTCATAAATTTTCGAATTTGCGAGTTATGTATATAGCTAAAAAAAATTGACCCCCATGATTTTTAAAGCTCGACCCCTCAGCTCTCACTCGAAGTAAAAAGACTATATCGCACGAGCCCTGATTTTCGGAGCTGCATTCGTGTCCGCAGGTGCTGGCGCACACGAGTTCAGTGGATTTTAGCCTTCGGGGTCCAAGATTTGCACCCCCCCTGCGCGTGGGTAGTCATTGGAGTAAAACCACAAACAATCTTATCATGGTTTTAAACACTACTCCTTATAAACCCACTTTGGTTTCCATCTTACTTCCTATGTGAGACTCAAGTTTTCACACTAGAAGGAGTTTCATTCATTCCAAACATCAATCTTTGAGCATCAATATCTCATTCATCTTAGCTCCGTTTTGAACGTTCTTTATATCGTTGGAATCCTCTATTCAAGGAGAATACACACTTACAAAATATTAATGATATATTTCACAATTATATATAATTATATTTGGTCCAAAAACATGGAAAATACATTTTTTTTCTTTGAAAAGTTTACACTTTTTTCCAACACTTGCACTATCGTAGCTATTAAATTCCGACCCCCATAAAAAAAATTCTGGGTCCGCCACCGGTCGCGGATGACCTTTTGCGGCGACATGTCGTCGCAAAATGGTCGTCGCCGTAGCCTCGTCGCTAAATATCTTTTGCGACGACAAAAAGTGGCAAAAAAAGGTCAACATGTCGTCGCAAAAAGTGGCAAAAAAAACAATGTCGCCGCAAAAGGTCAACATGTCGTCGCAAAAAGTGGCAAAAAAACGCACGGCTTTTTGCTGTTTTTTTGGCCCCCAATCGGGTTATATAAACCTGTTTGCAGAATTTACAATTTGAAATGGTTTCAACAAACTCAAATCTAATAAATTTCATAACATCGAGAGTTACAAAATATTTACCAAATACACATTTACAATTAAAAAACATTACATAATATAAACTAATTATCCTCGTCTTCGTCGTCCGAGTCTTCGTCATAACCAGGAACGTCTATATTTGCGGCTCTTAACGCATTGAATAAGAGTTCTTGTCGAGCCATTAATTTTTGTTGCTTTTTAGTTTGTCGAGCAACTAATTTATCAACTTCAGCTTTTGAATACGTTTCTGGTTGTGATTGAGACTTTGAACTCGATAAACTGCCTGGTAATTTTCTACCAATTCCGCGACTACGCCCACGTCGTTCTCCCAATACTTGAGACAATATTTCTTCTTCGGTCATCGGGTTGGAACTTCCGACTTGATTATTCCGAAGTTGCTCCATCTCGTGCTGTGTAATTGCAAAAAAATTTCGATATTATATATATTTCATAATAAACACTAAAAATAACTATTTATATACAATTTAATGCATTTAAGTAAAAATGATTACTTACATATTGTCTTGCAGCAATGTCATTGGCGAAAACGTTATTTCGTCGGTGCATATCACCAAATTGGTCAATAAGACTAGGAATCTGACCCGTCATAGGGTCGTACTGTAACACATTGAATGTATATGTAAATATAAACATATATATCAAATATATATTATAAAATGCGTGAATTATATAGTATTGTGTCTATATTAACATGTATATATTACCAATAACATATTCTTGACACACACACACACACACACAAGTGTATACAACCATCATGTAAGTGTATATATTATCAAGAATACATATTACAATCTCTATACAAATTATCATAACTATATATATATATATATATATATATATATATATATATATATATATATATATATATATATATATATATATATATATATATATATATATATATATATATATATATATCACACAAGTGTATCACAAATTATCAAGTCTATACAAATTAGCAAGTATACTATATATATCAACTATCATTTAATTAGTAATAAAGTGACTTACACGACGATCTTGTATTTGAACATATGCTTGGGATCCATGATAACTTGGATAGAGTTGTTTCGCTCTATTTGCAGCATTTACAACTCCTCGATTCATGGTCCCCTCTTGCATAAAGTAGTCACAATACTTGTGCCACTCATCAATTTCCATTTGTTCTGGAGGGAAATTTCGAATTTCATCCGGATGTTCGTACCCCCCTCGACCGGAAAAATGTTTTATTTTAAAACAAGATTTTCGATCTTTAAATCTCGATGCACATTGTGCATTAATTCCCGCAACTATTTGCGTCGAATGTGGACCTGACAAGTGAGGTCCCATGTCAAAATATGTTTGCAATTTATAAAAGATAATCATGTTAGTGTGTATTTTTATAAATTTACAGAAATATATTAAACAAATTTAACCTGTAATTCAGGCCAAAGAGGGGCCTTTAGATGATCGGGTATATCACCCCACGAATTATAATATTTGGGGATGTCACCGACAAAAGCCCCGATGAAGTTATTGAAACCGCCGGCATTATCTCCAAGGGCTCGATACGTCCCCTGTTTAATATCAAATCTAATGGGCAATGGTCGTTGCCCATTCTTTTTCCATAACTTTCTTAGACCTTCATTTGTGGTTTTTCCACGAGTCTTTGAACCTACAATTCAAATGAACCAAAATGAATAATACAAGTAATTAAACTAAGTAAACTAAAAATGTTTAAAGAATTTCTTACTACTTTGACACATGGATGGTGGTTGCCAAGAACCCCCGGGAGGATCACCACCACAATCACCACACCACTACAATCACCACCATGACCAGTCGCTACAGTCGTCATCTGTCAATAAAATTAGAAGTATAATAACCTACAAAACAAACATTAGTGTATGTTGACAATTCAATAAACATATTGAAAAAACAACTCAAGAATACATACAATATTTATAATTCTAATAATTTGTGTTTATATAGATAGCTAGTTAATTTGGTGACTTTTCAAAAGATTAAACATCCAAATCTAACTATTTTTAATTGTACTAGTAATTTCATAAACACACAGAAACATACATACAATATTCCTACTATCGAAAAAATTATTTGAATAAGAGATCAATCTAACTAGCACTTGAGCGTCCAAAAGGATATTTAGCATATAAAATAACAACCAAGAGTCGTTATGAAAAAAATTTGTCATATAAACAAACAATAACCACAAATATAAATATAATGGCAAGTGTAGATTTTCATTGTTGTCATCATATTCGGTAGCAAAACTCATATAAGGAAGCTTAATTGTTTATGACCAAACTATAAAGATATGTTACCTCATGGCCTACAATACATCATACTCTTAGCATAAATAGTACAGCCAGATTCTACGAAAGATTTGTGTTCAGAAGTGGTTCCATAATTAAATCACGAGTGTTGTGCCTTTTATTAAAGGAATTTTGTCAAAAAATCATAGCTAAAATAAATGATCACGATTATAAATCAACGAACGAAGTTGCAAACAAATACATGTCGTATACTACTTTTCTATTTCATATGCTAATATCACTATCGTTCTCAATAACCGTTATTTGTCATAATCATCATCTTCTCATGCTTTAAAGAGATTCTCATATATAATGAGTTTCTTTCAAAATGAGATTCTCATATGAATGTATGCATGCATATGTTTAACACCATGACTATTTAAACATTGTAATTGAGCAAAATGAGTGTAATTTAAGACTGAGTTTATTTAAATTAATGCAATTATGAATTTTGATAATATTGGTGGAAAAAGTTCAATTTTTAAATTTACATAAATGAATATATGTTTTAATAACACTAAATAATATACATATTAATATATGTTTTAATTTGATAATACCTCAATATAAGTTTTAATTTGCTTTTAATTCAAATTAATATATGTTTTAATAACACTAATCAATCTACATACTAATATATATCTTCATTTTATGACATTTTAAAGAAAAACATATGTTATAATTAATCTAATGTTACTTTAAAGTAATATTTTTTTAATAGCACTAACTAACATATGTTGAATAACACAAGTTAACACTAATTACTAATAATAATACTAAACACACTTTTAAAAATACTTATTAACATACATAATATAATTATAATTTTTTCATACTTTCTGAACAATAAAAAATATATTGCAATTAAATACACTTTTTTCATATCATAAAAACTCTATATGCATATAAAATTTATTTTTTCTACTAAAAATCATATTAAAAGATAATATTTTCATATCATAAAAAGTCTATATTTTTAACACAAATTTAAAACATAATACTTTGAAAAATGATTTAATAACTTAAATAATATGTAAAAATCAGAAATTAAAAAAAAAATACTAACCTCAAATGTCGACCCACCAGAGTTTTCACCGGACGGAGGAACTAAGTACAAATGTCAACCACAGGAAAAAAAAAAACAAACCTTAAGTATTTCAAAAAATTTATGTAAAAATAATGACATTTATGTTAAATGAAACTAACCTTAAAATTTGTTCAGAAATAACGAAGTAGTCGTTGGAGCTTCAACCAACTTGTCGTCGGAGCTTCGACCGGAAAAAATGGAGACCGCGAAGTGGCCGGAAAAATGGAGACCGGGAAGTGGCCGGAAGAAATGGAAGAAGATGGTCGGCGGAGCTTCAACCGAGGGGGGCCGCCGGAGCTGCAGCAGGTGGCCGGATATGGATCCGAGAGAGAAATCGGAGGAGAGAGAGGTAGGTGAAAAGTGGTAAAATGAAAACGGTTGGTGCTGTAAGTAGGTTAAATCGCGTAACCCTTCTGCGGCGACAAGGGTGTCGTCGCTGTACACCTATCGCGGCGACATGTCGCCGCCAATTCCCAAAAAGGTCGTCGCAAATACCTCGAAAAAAAACGCGGTCTTTCTACCGCGCAAAATGTAATTTTCGTGCCAAAAAAAAAAATAAAAAAATTATATCTAATAACTTTTTGTGACGACAATGTCGCCGCAAAAGGTCATCTCTAAATATTGACCAATTTAAGTCAAAAAGCAGAATTTTTTTTGTCTTTTAGTGGGGTATTTGCGACGACATTAGTCGCCGCAAAAAGGCTTCGTCAAATATTCTTAATTTTCTTGTAGTGCCATTACAGATCATGCACTTATGAAACCTCAAGTACCACCTTCTAAGTTCCTGCTTTAAGCCATAAAGGGATTTTTGAAGTAGACACACATGATTTGGATAATGTTTATCAACATATCCTAGAGGTTGTGCCATGTATATTTTCTCCTTAAGACTGCCATGTAAAAATGCAGTTTTTACATCTAATTGCTCTAGTTCCATGTCCAAACAAGCAGTCAAAGCCAACACCATTTTGATTGATCTGTGTTTAACTACTCGGGAAAATATTTCCGTGTAATCCACTCCTTCAACTTGAATGAAAACCTGTTCTACAAGTCTTGACTTATACCTGCGCTATGACACTCCTGTGATACCATCTTTCAGTTTGAAGAGCCATTTACAGCCTACTACTTATTTATTTCCCTCTGGTTTTTCACTAGCCTCCATGTTTTGTTTTTGTACAGTGACATTAGTTCATCATCAATAGCTTCTAACCACTTGTCTTCATCAACTGATTCCACAGCCTCTTTATAGTTCATGGGCTCACAATTAGCATCAAACTCAGCAACTAAGAAAGTAACATTTGACGCATCATCACCTTCTCTAAACCTGATTGGTTTAGTGATTTGCCTCCTTGACCTATTTCTTGCCGATTGATACCCATGCTCCTGATTTTGTTCCTCTCTGCCTGTACCAGTATCACTACTATTCTCTCCTTCAAGCTCCACTTCCATCACATTACTTTCTGACTATTACCATGACATACCAGTGATCTATAGCCCTTTACTCCTTCGGATAACCAAGCATGACACACCTTTTAGCTCTATTCTCTAGTTTGCCTTGACTGATATCGGCATAACATATACTGCCAAATACTCTGTAGGGCCGTCTCATGGATTTTAGAGGCCCTGTGCTTGTGATTACAACATAGTCCTTAAGTATTTTAAATAGTAAATTGGTCATTTTGAGACTCAATTTTAATAGGTAAAGTCAAGTTCGTGAATAACAAAAACTGATTAGTGAGAAATTAAAATAAATAATACGAATCAAATTGAATTTGACATGAATTCCATTTTAACGCACTCATGCACAACGTATACATGTCAAATACTAGAAAGTTTTTATTGGTCTAAATATAGATCTTTATTATAACCGTGAGGCCCCTACGAAATTGAGGCCCTGTGCAGTGGAGCCTTTCGCACACCCTAAAAGCCCCCCCTGATGCTCTGATGCTCTGGATGACTATAATCAGACTTATTTCTAGACCATATCATCATACGAGTTGCATTATCAATTGCTGATGAAGGAGATCTATTAATCAGATAAGCTGTTGTGATTCACAGGGGCGGACCCAAGCACATCATCAACCGACCCCGATAATTTTCGAATTTGCGAGTTATGTATATAGCTAAAAAAAATTGACCCCCATGATTTTTAAAGCTCGACCCCTCAGCTCTCACTCGAAGTAAAAAAGACTATATCGCACGAGCCCTGATTTTCGGAGCTGCATTCGTGTCCGCAGGTGCTGGCGCACACGAGTTCAGTGGATTTTAGCCTTCGGGGTCCAAGATTTGCACCCCCCCCTGCGCGTGGGTAGTCATTGGAGTAAAACCACAAACAATCTTATCATGGTTTTAAACACTACTCCTTATAAACCCACTTTGGTTTCTATCTTACTTCCTATGTGAGACTCAAGTTTTCACACTAGAAGGAGTTTCATTCATTCCAAACATCAATCTTTGAGCATCAATATCTCATTCATCTTAGCTCCGTTTTGAACGTTCTTTATATCGTTGGAATCCTCTATTCAAGGAGAATACACACTTACAAAATATTAATGATATATTTCACAATTATATATAATTATATTTGGTCCAAAAGCATGGAAAAGACATTTTTTTTTCTTTGAAAAGTTTACACTTTTTTCCAACACTTGCACTATCGTAGCTATTAAATACCGACCCCCATAAAAAAAAATTCTGGGTCCGCCACTGGTAATTCACCCCAATACCATACCTCTTGGGTTGGCCAATGTGTGACAACATACACCTTACTTTGTTGAGTAGGGTTCTGTTCATTCTTTCTACTAGCCCATTTTGTTGTGGGGTTTTAGGTATAGTGAGGTGCCTCAAGATTCCTTTAGCTTCACAGAACTTCTTGATATTTTTTATGACAAAACTACAACCCATTGTCAGTTCTGATCTTCTTCACTCTTTTTCCAGTTTGATTATCAGTCATTATATACCACTGCTTGAACTTCTCAAAAACTTGATCCTTATTTATAAACACATAAACCCAAACTCTTCTTGAATGATCATAATAATGGACAGAAAGTAACTAGCCCCACCAATAGTCTCTGTTCTTGCTGGTCCCCATAGATCAGATTGAATATAGTGCATCAAACCTCTAGTTTATATGTATACTCGTAAATTTTACCCTGTGGCTTTGCCATAAATGCAATGGTCATAGGGATGGCAAAAAAATCCGAAACCGACGGGGAAACTGACATCGACATTGTGACATCCGACACTACACCAGGTTAGCAACTAGGACCTAATCGGTGTTTATTAACAAATTATAACATATTCAGTGGTCACTAGCAATTAGTCAAGGTGATTAACAAAGTTTATAAGGAATTTCAAGTCAATTAGAAACAATTTCATCGGTGCGATAAATCGACAAATTAATTAATCCGATCGATGATTGATTAATTCAACTAAGTACATAATTAAATCAAGATTAGTAACACCAATCATGCATTAATACAATTACTTAACATTAATTATGCAAGAGTAAAACAATTCATTAAACATATGCATACAAAAGTATTTATGAATTTACATAAAAAGGGAAATACAAGAATACATTCTAAATACTTTTAAACAAAAAAAAAATACATCATAAATACATATGATGGCCGGCCCCTAGGGGGTGCTATCATACACCTTGACTTCATTTTTATAATACGCAAACTATCTAAATCAATTTTTTTTCACCATCCCTCTTCACTTCACAAGAGATCTTACACTCAACCATCAAATCCCTCGTAATTACAACACTTTTCATCCTCTATAAATTGAACTCTTTTCTTCATTCATTATCACACCTTGAAACACAAAATCACTCTCTTTCTCTCCTCTCTTGATTCGGCCACAAGGGTGCAAGAGCACGAAAATTTGCAACTTTGTGATCTTGCAATATTTCAAGCATTTTTGGTGCAATAAAGTTCAAGAACTCAACTTCTACTAAATTTTCTTCTCCTAATACATCAAAGTAAGTAAATACAAGCTCATTTCATCTAATATTTATGTTTATATAAGTCTTGCATAATATATATAATCACCAACAATAAGTTTCATAAAAACTCAAGTTTATAAATCACTAGTTTTGTTTTAAGTTTGTTTTCTTCAAATGTGTTTATAAAAACATAAAAACATTAGGTAAGTTTATAAATCATTTAGAACTCGGTTAAATGCGTCCGGTGTTGTCACTCATGAACAATGCAAACCTTCGTTTTTATGCTCGATCTTACCATAAACTTACGGTGAGTCTTCATAGCCCCTATTTTCACTATCTATTGGGTGGACATGCACTATTTTTACAGGGACATCAAAACTGTTTATTTCTTATATGTATTACACATGTGTTTATGTGGATCTATCAGCCCTCATATCATGAACCGTTAATTACATTTATTTGTAAACACAGATATATTGTGGATAGATCTATCGGGAGTCATGTTCCCATTCGGGTTAGTCTTACCGGCTAACACTGGAATGCATATATATTTAACACACGGTACTACAGTCGGGGATACTGCATAGGGCAAACTCATTTAATGAAGCTTCGGTTACATGATGGTTTATATAATACATACATGGAATTTATGCTTCATAAATTCAACTCATCTGTTAATGTCCATACAATTGGTCTTTTCGCATAAACCTATGAGCTCACCAATAATATTTTGACGTATTTTAGCATGTATTTTGAGGTAATTAAAACATGCTCATTCGTCGGTAGCAACGTGAGGCTTCCGAATATTTTGGTGTCGCAATATTTTCATCAACCAATAGAGATTTATTTGCATGGTTAAAAACCTTTTAATTATGTATTTGAATCTCTGTATTTTGCGAACTATTTACATTTCATGTTGGTTTGTAAAACATTCCTTATTTTAAAGATATATCAATATATTTTTTCTAAAAACGTCCATGTTGTGGTCGTTTGTTATGGTTATGGTTATGCTTCCGCACTTGTCACGCCTCGCTGCCAATCGGGGTAGCAGGGTGTGACAGACATAAACGGGCAGGTTCGGGGATGGCTAATCGGGGACGGGGACGGATACGGGGAAAACAATTTAATTTAGATGGGGACGGGGATGAGTATGGTATTGCCAATCTCCGCCCCATATAGCCGTCTAAGGCCCCGATTATGTACCAGGTTATATATATATACTATAGTTTTTTGAAGAGTAATTATCATAAAACCTTTTCTTCAACTCTGGACAGTCTCTTCTGAGATGAGACTCAGAATGGCAATTGTAGCATATTCTTTTCCCACGTGACTTGGACCTTCCATGTCCCTTCTTCTTGTAATGTTTGTTCTGAGACCCGCCTCTAACAAACAAACCTTCCATTGATTCCATCTTATGATCAGAACTTTTCTTAAGTTCTTTTGAGTTAATGGCTACCAAGACTTCCTCCTTGATAGGCTATCTCTTCCAAACATCATTGTATGAACAAAGTGTTCATGCCTGCTAGAAGAGATGTTAAGAAAATAATGGCTTGGCCCTCTTCATCAATCTTGACTTTAATAGTTTTAATATCTAGAACCAACTTGTTAAACTTATCAACATGGTCTTGTAGTGAGTTTCCAGTAGTCATTTGAAAGGTGTAGACTCTTTTCTTTAAGTATAGACTATTAGCCAAGGACTTTTTCATATATCGGCTTTCAAGTCTAGCCCACACTCCTGCTGTCGTATCCTCTTTTGAATTTTCACGAAGAACTCTATCTCCTAGACTTAGGATGATAGCACTTTGAGCCTTTTTCCATTATTTCATTCCTCTTCCTTTCTGTCATCGTGTCTGGAAAGCTAGCTTGACCGCCTAAAGCACCCACAGTTCCCTGTTGAACAAGAAGTTCCCTCATCTTCATCCTCCATAGGCTGAAGTCATTCTTGGCATCAAATTTCTCGAGATCAAACTTGGTAGACACCATTCTTGAATCATAGATGAAAAACAACTTTGTTTTGAATCTTGATAAAGCAATTCACTCAAGGAGACTAAGAACTCACAGTTACCAACATTCAAACACCTGATGTGCGAGCCGAGAAGTTACAAGCAAGAAGGTACCAGATTGGATTAATTCGTAACCTGGCTCTGATACCACTTGTAGAAGAATTAAGAACTATGAAGAAGTAGAAGATAAATGAATCAAAGATTGAATGCTACGTTAATGAGTTACAAGAACAAATTACAAGTTAAGAAAATTTGTAAGAGATACATCAATGAAATTGAGCTACCTATTTATACTTGAATCAACACTAACAGATTAGAAATCAGTTTACAGTAATTAACTGACTTTGACTAGCTAAATCACTTTCAACCCTCTAAGCATTTGACATTTACACAATATACCCTGGACATAATAGATTAAATCACCACTTTATTTCTCACAATGTTCAACTTTAAAGCGTAACAATCCAATTATGTATCATCTTCAAAAAGGGATATCCACAAAAATAAACAACCACTATGTAAAAACTAAAAAAAAAAAAATACTCATATTCAATTATGTATCATCGCCACTACACCAAGTACTAATACTTTTTATCAACCCAAAAATAAACAACCACTATACAAAAACTAAAAAGAAATCCAACCTAAGAGCACCCAAAAGTCATACTTGAGCAGGAAAAACATAATAGTAATGTAAGCGTATTCACAAAACCAAGATTAACAAATAACAACTTCAAATATTCCTATATTTGTAACGGCAAGACTATGGTATTCCAAATTTGGTTTCAATTGTCATGATGAAAATTACTAACCACCATTGATTCAAATTAGTAGGCTAAAAAAATCTAAATTTACACATTATTTGTCAAACTTCTTAATCTTCGAACCAACTGCAAAAAATCCGTCTGAAAAGAGATCTGAACCCATTACAAAGTAGTTGCATAATCACACCGAAGCAGATATGAAAGTATGAAACAACTCCAAATTAATTATAGATAACGATGGAACGACCTAAAAACCTATCAAAACTGTATTAGACAAAGATATATGCATAAAGAGATATCCACAAAACAATCAATAGATGCCCTCATTGTGTGGTTCTCTCTATTAAAGAGATATCCATAAAACAGAGTAGTGAGAATGCAGAAAATGATGCTTATGAATGTAAAAAACATATATTAACAAATAACATATTTAGAAGACATAAAATAGTAGTTAAAATCACTTATATAATACAACACTTTCTCATTATTCAAATACATTTTTCCTAGAACTATAGTAAGATAACTCCTGGATATATGAACAAATGTCTCTGTAACATGGATGGTAAGCTCGACCAAAAATTTCCATTAATCCGTTTTCAAGCAACATTATATTGAGAGCTTAACAAAACTTGCATTTGGTCATGAGCATCATAAGATAAGTCTTCCCGCTTTCGAGGTTAGAAGTAACCTATTATGGCCACTCCTAAGATGTGATTCAGCTCCCTCTCCAGATGAAGAATAAGATTCCATCTATACACATCTAGGACAATCCAATTATGTTTTAGGGAGATGGGAATAGCTCGATGTAACTTTAGTAGCTCTATAAATCCAGCCAAATACAATAATTGAAATTGTCTCTAAGCAACAAGATGAAGTTGTTTCACCCCAAGGATGGTCATCTTAGGCCCAAAGAAGGATAAGGATCTATAGGTAAAGGTCTCACATTCAAACCATGTATCCCAGTCCTCCCAATAGCAAGCTGCATACAAACTTCTGAACCCCAATTATATAATAATGAGAATTCAAGGGCGATGAAAATCCTAGTGAAGAAAGGAGTTACATTACATATGCAAAAATATCATTGAAGAAAAGTTTCAAATATGCGCTGCTAAGGACCATGTTAATATTAGATTTTAATAACTCCAATCATAACAATGTTATAAGTGGAAGACGAATACATTCTTGTAACACATATAATTATTCTTGTAACACATCAGAGAAATCATAACACAAACATATGATGACAGCCAAAATCAGTAAAGAAGCTAAACAAGTTTAGCACCAATGAATCGAAGTGCATGCGAATCGAAAAAAGTAATTACTATTTACATATATTTAAAAAGTTAGTAAAAATATCTAATACAAATAACTTTAGTTTCCTTGTATTTTTTTATTAGAATAGTTTTAAACCGTATATTACACGGATAACTTTAATAAATATTTTTTTCACAAAATTATATACACTAAAAATTAAAATTAACATTATATTTTGATATATTGAAATTTTTTATACGTGTGATACTTAACATCTTTTATTACATTTAAGTTTAAGTATAGGTTAGTTAAATATTGATTGTTGCAATTTTAATAGATCCCCAATAATAGAAACATTTTTAGTGATTTAAAAGGAAATCAATGAAGACTTATATTTATGTTGGTTTTAGATAATATTAGTTAACATATATTTTAAATTATGCGAATTACAAATGTCAATTCAATAAAAGGAAATCATACATTTAATTATGCTGATTTGAAAAAAGTGATTGATGATAAATTTATTAAACAAAAAATTTCGTTTCATTAAACACTTTGGACTAAAAAATTAATGATTTATTTAAAACATGTTGATTATAATTTAAAGGGATTTTTACATCAAAACAACTCAAAGTGGAATTGTATTTTAGTACTTAAACCATTTTAATGCCTCATAAACCCTAGAACCAACTAAATTTCACCAATATTGTTTTTTATTATGGGTAATTGGTTTGGTAAAAACCATATTACATGACTTTTTCTAATTATATTAATTTGAATTTATTATTATTATTAGCATCACCTAAACACAACGGACAAATTCCATCTCGTGCCAAAACTCAAACATGAAACAGGATCACTAAATTCATGCCTAACCCTTAATCAATATCCTTAATTTAAGAGCTATGCATAAAAATGGTTCAAGAATAAGATGGATGAACAATAAATAGCTACATACAGAAGGAAAAAAAGAAATAAAATCAGAGCTTCAAACAAACATTAGTCTCGTAACACAAGTCCAAATGAAGGATCTTTGAAATCGGTTCTTGATGAAGTAATTCGTTCCAGAATTACAAACCTTTAACCCGGTAACACAAATCCATCTAGAAGGAATATACAAATTCCAAACATTGTTCAGATCAATCTCGAAAACAAGATTTAAATTGAGATTGCTTTTCAAATTTGTAACATTGTTCAGATCGAGTTCAAACCCGGGAAAAATTCCAGTAAACAAATGAATGAAGATTTGGATAAATTTAATGAATGAAGAACTCATGAACCCGATGCTTCAATCAATTTCAGATTTGTGACAAAGCTTCAAATGAAATCCAACTATGACGAAGCGTCAAAAGAACGAACGAAGCCCATCTTGATGAAGCCTTAAATCTCTTTCGTATTGAAGCTTTAGATGAACGAAACCCAATATCGATCTCTATAACCCTACCATAAATTTTTTTATTCTTTTTAGTTTTGAAATCGAACACTACAAAATAAAAGCCTTTTAGTGACTGAACATTTCTGTCACTAAAACTCAAAAATCAGTCACTAAATCCAATTTGACATTCTCCCTCTGAAATAAAAACAGTCACTAATGTCACAGTCACTAAAAGTATTTACATACACAATTTTTCAGTCAGTAAAAGCTAAGGAGATTTAGTGACTCATTATTTCAGTAGGAGGTATAGGGTGGTTGGAAAATAACGACGCTCCATCATTTCTTTTCTTGACATAACATTTACAGTCACTAAAAATAGAATTTCAGTCATAAGAAGCTATTTTTACTTGCTTTTAATTTCAGTCACTAAAACCTCTATATATATATATATGTGTGTGTGTGTGTGTGTGTATATATATATATATATATATGTGTGTGTGTGTGTATATATATATATGTGTATATATACACACACACACACACACACACATATATATATATATATATATATATATATATATATATATACATATATATATATATAACCATAAAACCCTATTAACAATATTGACATATCAAAACTATTTCTTCATTTCCATTTTAGTCGAACAAAAATTACAATTCAATATTCAAATGTATTCCAATACTTCCATTTTAGTCACACAAAAATTACTATTCAAAATCCAAATGTATTCCAACAATTCCATTTTAGTCAGACAAAAATTACAATCCAGTTAATGTTTCTACATATCCAACATCTTCAACCTTTGCAACCTCGTGATTCCTTTATAAAAAGCATGTTTACCGAATTTGTTATCTGCAAAAATCACAATGAAAAAAATATTATGCTAAGATAATATGAAATAACTACAAGTACTAATCAACAACGATAAGAACTAATCACTTTTAAGCATTTTTACACAAAAATGACGAATTCGCAATACACTTGCCTTCCCATATAATGAGCATCCGTTTTCATGACTAGTTTATCTAACAATACCTTTTAATGGGGTAAGATATAATTCGATACCAGCAATGAAAATGAATCCAAAGTACATTAATTTTTATGCAATTTTTTTCTATTGCATATTATTAATAAGAGGAAAGAACACTAGATATACTTTTAGTGTCAATAGAACTCAAATGACTTGGACCTAGACAAAGCCTGTGCTATGTTTCAAATATCTTAATATAGATACATATATATGTGTAGTTCTGCACACACACACATATCAGCAATATACATACATATTTGCACACTTTTTTCACTTTATAACAGAAACATACATATCATCAATATAACAACAATATACATACATATTTGCACACTTTTTTCACTTTAATATACAGAGGAATATAGCAGCAATATACATACATATTTGCACACACATATATATATATCAGTTTATAACAGAAACATTTATATACGTATGTATATGCAGATGGAAATATAGCAGCAATATACATACATATTTGCACACTTTTTTCACTTTATAACAAAAACATACATATCAGCAATATAACAACAATATACAAACATATTTATTACTTTCAATATTTCGTAACAGGCCTATGAATAAAGCTTAGGGGATGCAGTCTAGAGATGATGACCTGGATTTGGCTGAGTATGTTGGGTGTTAATCTTGACTAATTAAATTTTAGTAGCATTATTAATTTAATATATGCTTAGTTAATAAATTAGATAATGCTAGAGTGGGTCAATTTGAATGGGTCATGTTTGACCGATTTTTAGGGAATGCTAGTAGGTTAGGATATGCAAATAAAGGGGATACGTGGGTTGTTGTATCTCATGACGAAGGGCTATTTATTAATAGTTTTTGTTGCTTTAAGAATATTGCAGATTTTGTTTTACAATTCCATCTTCTCTTTCTCTCTATTTTTGTTTCTCACATTACACAAATACAAAAAAAACACAGTTGAAGGGACTGATCCTACACTTGGTATCAGAGCCACCAGGTTCATGTAATATTTAGAAAGCAAGAAAGCAAGACTGATCATGTGATGATCAGAATAGAAAGTTTTGAAGTTCAAAGAAAGACGCAGTAGGGGCAGTCTTCTCTTTGGCAAGGAATCGCAGCAGCAAGCAAGAATACAAAACAAGTAGCAAGCAAGAATACAAAACAAGTAGCAGGCAAAGAAAGCAAGAAGCAGAGCAGTAGTATGAAGCAGTAGCAAGAAGGCAGAGCAGTAGCAAGAAGCAACAGCAAGAAGCAGAAGCACAGCAGTAGCAAGAAGCAGAAGCACAGCAGTAGCAAGAAGCAGTAAAAAAAATCGCAAGTAGCAAGAATCGCAGGAACGAAAGCAAGAGAAAGAACGGGTTTTCGGAACTCGACAGGTTAGCAAGAACATGTCAGAAAAAGCAAGTGCATCAATAGTTCGTGAGCAAGGTAGTGTCACACTTCAATGCCCAAAATTGACCGAAACCAATTACTCTACATGGTCAATCTTGATTGAAACGGTGTTGAGAGCGCATGGGCTTTGGAAGACGGTAACCGGAGAAGATGAGGATGAGAAAAGGAACTATACCACAAAGGCTATAATCTATCCCACCCTTCCAGATGATATTCTTTTGCAAGTAGCCAAACACAAGGAGGCACAAGATGTTTGGGAGTCGATTCGGATTCGGTATTTAGGTACCGAACGGGTGCAAAAGGCACGTTTGCAAACGCTACGTGGTGAGTTGGAAAAACTAAGGATGAAAGAGACCGAGACGATCGATGAGTTTTCCGGTAAGATAGGTGGTATAGTTGAGAAATTTAAAAGTCTTGGATCGAGTCTTGATGAAGAAGTGATCGTTAGAAAGTTTCTTAATTCCGTTCCAAAGAAGTATTTGCCAATTGTAGCTTCAATTGAACAATACACCGATCTTGAAAGTATGCCATTGGAAGAAGCGGTAGGAAGGTTAAAAGCCTATGAAGATAGGCTCAAAGGCCATGATGAGAAGGAAGACGAGCAAGGTCAATTGATGTGGTCAAATGAGCAAAGGCATGGTGAAAATAGTGGACGCGGAAGAGGACGTGGAAGAGGAGAAAGAGGACGCGGAAGAAGCTCGGGTCGAGGCGATAAGAGCAAATTTAGATGCTATGAATGTGGGGCGTTTGGACACTTTGCAAATGAGTGTACAAAATGGAAAGACAATGAGAATGAAGCCAATTTAGCACGAGAAGATGAACCGGCTTTGCTTTAAAGAAGCATGTCAAGGTCAAGATTAAGGGAGTGAATGTTGGGTGTTAATCTTGACTAATTAAATTTTAGTAGCATTATTAATTTAATATATGCTTAGTTAATAAATTAGATAATGCTAGAGTGGGTCAATTTGAATGGGTCATGTTTGACCGATTTTTAGGGAATGCTAGTAGGTTAGGATATGCAAATAAAGGGGATACGTGGGTTGTTGTATCTCATGATGAAGGGCTATTTATTAATAGTTTTTGTTGCTTTAAGAATATTGCAGATTTTGTTTTACAATTCCATCTTCTCTTTCTCTCTATTTTTGTTTCTCACATTACACAAATACAAAAAAAACACAGTTGAAGGGACTGATCCTACAGAGTATTCTCAGTAAGTATTTTCATGGCCAGATTATAGGCATCATGTTATGCGTCTTTTTGTTTCCTATCTAATATATGTGGTCAATTTAGGGAGCAAAAGGCACGGAACTCATCTTCTCGGCTACATGCCTCGAGGCCTAAAGCCACGCCGTTGGACTTTGTTGTGCGCCCACGGTCAAGTTGTGCAAGATCAGTGCCGGTTAAAGGTTTGTTCTTTAGCTAAAACTTATTTAAGTCTGTTTGTGAACACCCATAAAGATTTGTTCTAGCGTAGAACTAAATATTCTTGAATCACGGATTTTTCCTATTTGTGCACACAGATGAACAAGAAGTTGCAACAGTTAAAGGCCCCGAAAAAGAGGCAACTTCAATGATACTTATATAAGCCTGGCCTTTTAATTATGTTCCTCTGGCCATTTCTAAATGCTATTATATGGCACAACAAATAAAAGCTATCATGCTAATATATATTTTAAGGAACAAATGTAAGAGACATATTATTTGAAATACTTACCAAAGTTTAATTCATTTACTCGCGTTCAGATTATGACGATGTGTATACACGCTGCACGAGTCATTAACAGCCTGAATCATTTAGACCAATATTAAAAATATTATATAATATGTATATATATATATATATATATATATATATAAACAATAATAAATAAAAAACTTCTGTAAATTATTACCTCCGTGTTTGAATTATTTTGTACTTGTCCTTTCATCATAGCCATCATACGTGCCATATCTGCTCGCACTTCTTTAAGTTCTCCTTCGAGTTCATTGACACGAGCCTTCAATAGTGGTACTTGGGGATCTTGTGAAAAGCACGATCCGTTATCCTTCGTGATCAATACCTTCCCCAAGCACTGTATTCTCCACCTCTCTCTTTTCCTTTAACTTTAGCTAGATCGTCATTAGTCCAGTCTATTACCCCATCCATCTCTGTACTACATTCATCCATTACACTTTTCAACCTTTCCTAAATAATATTAACAAGTTATCCAATGGTTATCATATGTAAGAAAAATGTGTCTTATTTAAATTTTAAATTCAAAGAAAAAATTATACCACAACATTAGCAGCTGAGGCATTCACGATACTTCCATCTTTGCGTGTACGACTCATACAATATACTGTTCCGCGTGAAGGTCGAACCCCATCATTATTTGTTCTGCGATATTAAAAAAATTATAAATGTAGTAAATCAAAAATAAATAGAATGTAGCACTGCCTCCATATAATGGTATGTAGTTTATTCTGAGAAATGAAGATCAATTTCATTTATGTGTACGGTTGCCATTTAATTTTCAGCCATGCTTTTTAAATCCTGTAGAAATTGTTGCCATGACATTACTGTCTTCATTTATTCATCTTGAATGGTAAGATATTCTGGTTTGGTTTGGTTACAGCTGGAATCGAAAAATAAACTTACAGTACTTGGTTTTAAACTTTCTATACCAAACCAAACTACACGAGAGGTTTGGCTTTGATTGGAACCACCATGCAAAAATGGATGCAACTCTAGAATGCAATGATTTAGTTGTCTTAAAGACCATTGTTTGAACATTGAGTTTTGACTTTTGATGATTAGTCCAGGTCCTCAAGCTGTCAGGTTATTGAAATTAACAATTTTCAGATTAACCCACACTAGTCTTTTACGAAAACTCAGGTTCAAATAAGTTGAATTAATTTCTAAACAAAAGATCAAAAGTAGGTAAGCCCACATGACAGTCTTTTTCACACAAATTTTGATGAGGATGCATTGCATCATTCGAGCTGATTAGGCTACCAGATAAAAATTCAACATTATGGACTCATGGATTAAATTTCATGTTTTAGAGTTGCCATCATTATTTGTTCTCTGCAATATTAAAAAAATTATAAATGTAGTAAATCAAAAATAAATAGAATGTAGCACTACCTCATCGTGTGCAAGCCTCGCAAAGGATTTAGTCCCCATAATGTGTGGATCATCAAACTTGGAACGAATCTTTTTCTTCATATCACTTTCCTCCTATCAAATTAGATATTAAAGATAACTTTATATATGTTTGTATTAGCAAACGTTTTACACATCAAACAAGCATATTACCTTCCTGCTTATCCTTACTCAATAACCAACTCCTTGAACTGCAACTTGTTAACCCTAGAGTCACTTTGGGTAGCCACAATTTCCTCTACTGATAGACTTGGATCATAATGACGTCTCTTCAACTCGTATTTCCATGACTTCCACTTTACTGCCATGTCAGACATGACCCACTTTTTTATTTCTTTTGTTTCCACCGGAGCAAATATAAATTTATCCTATAAATGAAATAGCCAACACAATCCAAAATCCAAATACTTGTCAACAAAAAATAAAGATTATCAAAGACTAAATAAAACATTGTAAATATTACCTTCACGAGATTCCATAGATCTTCTTTTTTGTTTCAGGGAATTTTCCTCCAATCCTGGTAATTTATTGCAACATGTTGAGGCATCTTAACTAATGTTCCTAAAAAACGAGTAAAGTGAACTCCACCATCGCCCACAGGCTGTCCCGTTTCATCAAATGTAACAACAACTCGTTCATTGCTATTCATATCCCATATAGATTGTTTCAAAATTGGACCTCGAACCTTTTTCGGTGGACCTTCATTCAAGTGACCAAATATAAATAATTAATTAGCAATTAACTAAGTGTTAAATAGATTGGTACCATATTTTAGGGAGACATACCTTGTTGCTGAATAGATTGCTCACTTCCTTGTCTTTCTTCACTGAACCCATGAATAGATTGCTCACTTCCTTGTCTTCGTTGCTGCTGAATAGATTGCATATGATTGGGTGGTTGCGCTTGAGTATTCCTTTGTTGCCCTTCACTAGTAAAACCTTGAGTCTGTTGTTGCACTTCGGTAATAGAAATTGTCTGCAACTTTCTTTTGCGCATCCGATGTAATTTAGTAAAGAGGTTTTAACATGTTAGCAATATAATGATGATATACAATAAAGAAAACACACATTACTAACAATATAATGAGCTAATCTATTAAACAAGTATAAGCCCAATGATACATACTAATTTACCTATAGTTCATCAACGTCATCGTCTTCTTCTACCTCTTGATTTTCCACAATCGGTGCATCAACATCAACCCTATTTAGGTTTGCTACGTCAAATGTGCAAGGAATTGAATTTAGACTATTTTGGTCAGTATCACATCGCATGTTAAATGCATCCCTAACTTTTACATGTCTTACGACGAGCCAGTCTTCTAACTTTGGATCATTAGCATAGAACACTTTGTCAACTTGTGAGGCCAAAACAAAAGGGTCATCAAGTAAATTAGCCCCTGTGTGAACCAAAAATGAGAAGTTGACAAGCGAGACACCAAATTCATCTCTTTTGCAGCCTTTATCAACATCAACCCAATCACACTTGAACAAAACTACCCTTACTTTACCAGAATAATTTAATTCAATGATATCCTTCAAAGAACCATAGTAATTTACCACACCCGGTGTAGCGCTTCCACCTTGAGTTGTATCATTAAAAGCATCCACCACACTAACAACTACTCCACTATTTTGAGTACTTAAGAATTTTTCATGGTCCTTAGTGTGAAAACGATAACCTTTGACAAAATAACCAGAATATCGTTTCACAAAATTATTTGGACCACGAGCAAGCCATTTTATTTCTTCTGTGACTCTTGGATCCCTCTGATCTTCTAAGCGTGTGACCTATTAAATAATAGTAATAAGCATCTTTTATAATATTTTCATAGAAGTTTTGTAAAAGAATTTACCCGTTTTTGAAACCATTCACTAAAACTTTGAGAATGGATCTTTTGAAGTTCATGTTCTGGCAACCGACGTGAACGATATTGTCCTTTGATGACATGTTTATGTTCCCTTAAAATGAGGAAGGATTGAGTTAATAATATAATATTTCCCGTGAAATATGACATAATTAAGAATTCACGTACTCTCGAAAAGAAGTGATCGAATTGACATTAAACAACACATAACGATGTGCTTGTTTAAGGGACTGGTCATCAATCTGACATTTAGAAAATCTCTTTCTTTTCCGAGATGAAGACTCGGAATGCATACGTTGTCCCAATGCTCGCCCAGGACGAAGAAAATTGGATTCTTCAATTTCATTTTGAAAGTCATCATTGTGAAATGTAGTTTCTACCAATTCAATCAACACAATGCAATTAATAAGAACAATAAATGTAATCAATACTAACCGAATGATTTGATTGAAGAACTTGATGATTACAGAATGATGAACTGAATATACTTCTTCGTACAGTGCTGCCTTTTCTAAATTGAATGCGTACAAAAAGAAGTTTCTGACAGATCTCTCTAAATCTAGAAAGTCAAAATGACTATTTATACAAAATTACAAACTATAAGGAAATTACACATTAAGTCCCTAGACTTTGATATTTCATCAACTAAAACATATTCCAACAATCTCCCCCTTTGATGAAAGTAGCAAAGTCTTCAAGTTGACAAGCCCAGCTTCTGTTCAAATCTTCTAACACTTTTCCGATCTGACAGCCTCCATTCAATTTTAGAAATAAATTCGACCATGAGTTTTCGATCGTTAACTGATAAAGCTCCTTTCTTTCTCTTCCTCTTTTGATCTGCTGCCAGCTTGCCTTTCAGACCATTCATCACTTTAATCAACGTTCCATCAGAAAACTTATTCAGTTCAACACTTCTCATAGCTCTCAATCTTTTACTTCTATCTTTGTACATGACAGCTGGATGCTTCACCATTATAACTTGAAACTCTTTAAGTTCACCAGCAAATTTAATATCTCTGTGAGGCGCAGTCATGTTTATCTTCCTCATGCCTCTCTCAACTCCAATCTGTAGATCTTGCACTGACATTAATACCAGTTTGGTATGCATAAAATGAAACAATGTCTTCAGCGCAAATCTACAATGTTCATTCCTTTTATTCCTGCACAGTTCGTCAAAAAGATCTTCAATATCGACCAAGTGCATGTTGAACATGTCAGCTTCTGTGAATACATATGTATTTCCATCAGACCTGGTTACAGTAAACTTCGGATAAAAAATCTTAACAAATCTTTCCTTTTCAATCATCACCAGATCTACTATCCTGAAGTCACTCTTCACCTTCTCAACCTCTTGTGTCTTGTTTCTTAAGAAACTGGCATAGTTGACCAGATTGGGCATGTTCGGCTCTAAGACTAGGAATAACTTGTGAAATGAACAAGGAGCTTGCTTTTTACAAAAGATCCGTTTCTCTAAAATGTCTTCAATGTACGGCATCTTGTTTCTTTTCCTTATGAACTCAGCAGACCTGTTCTCTGGTAGTTCAAGCTTTTTCACCTTTTTCTTACTTAACTCATCTTTATTCAACAAAGTCAACATATCTTGAATTTCTCTCTGCACCACTTGTTGAGCTTGAAATCTTAATCTGTGTTGCTTCTTTGACTCATCAGCAAGTACAAATTCATTAAAGAATCTGTCCATCACTTCCACTTCATTTAAGACAACTGTTTCTTGAGCGATACTGCTCTCAACAGGGAACTCCTCAAATTCTTCCTTAATCTGTACAACTACCTCAGGCTTTTCAACCGTTGGAGTTGATTCAACATCTTTCATGATTTCTTCAACTAACACCTCCTCTTCTTCTATTCTTTCAGCTCTAAAGTCAACATCAGTTAATGCAATTATGTCATCATCTTCAGACTATTCAATATACTCTTCTCTTCCTTCTCCTATCTCTAGAATACTCAGCTCCTTCTCTTTTTCTTGTACATCTTCCTCAGAATCAATATATTCAACAAACTGATAGATATCAGGCTGAGTGTTCAAAGGAACTGGAACATCTTCATAAAGAATCAGTCCCAGCTCTCTTTGTTCACCAGCTGACTTTTTGGATCCTCCGGCTTCTTTCCCTTGAGATTCTGGTTCCTTCTCTGGATATGTCAGCATTAAAATCCCTGGCGTCGGTTGATCAAGCTTTCTCCTCTTCTCCCCCTCATGAGGAGCATCATCGGAGTCTTCGTCATGCTCATCATGTTTTCTCTTTGACGAGGAAGCTTGAGCCTTGCAGGTCTCTTCTACTGCAGCTACTCGTTCAGAAAGATTACCCAACGCAGTTACCACAGTATTTTCCAGGCTGATCATACGTTCTCTCATCTCGTCAAACTGCTCAAAAACAAAAGCCTTCAATTCTTCCTTCAACTCCTCAATAGCTTGCTTTGAGTCATTTTGCTTGACAGACTCCTCTGCAACATCTTTTCCCTTTAAAAATTTCTGAATATTTGTCATTTGAGCCATTACTTCCGCTAACTGATTAGAGACATGCAAATTGACACCTGATACAGCTGCATTCAGTGCACTTGTCAAAGTTGACTCTGTAACAAAAGGGGATAAACTCACCACTGGGTCACGTAGACTTCCAGTTGACACAACAGTCGAACTTGTAAAAAGAACTTCTGTGTGGCCAGTGCTCAGAGTTGGTATTGGCGTTTCTCTGACTGGACTTCCACCCTCTTCAAGTGACGGAGCAACAAATGCTTCCGTTACTAAGGGTGTTCCGGTGGGAACACTAAGTTCAGCCACACTTACTTCAACGAATGAAGTTGACTCAAGTGTCCTAAAGTGTATAGGATCTAGACTTTGTGATTGAAATGAAGGCGTACACACGGGCAATTGTGCACTTGTTTCAATATCCATCAAGTCCAATTGACTTTCGGATAGATCGTGTGTTTCATCCCGGTGATCAAATGAAACAATCTCCTGTTGAGAAGAGATTGAGTGGATATGAGGGTGTGCAGTCGTCAGTGGGATACTGACTTGTTCAATGCTAACTCTCATAGGAGAGCTAACAGCAGATGTAGCTATGTCCCGGCTTTCTGGGCTTAGGACCTCCCTCACACTCTGTTCAGCTATCTGGACTATATCGATCATCAAACCTCCTCCCTCATGATAATCACCTCCATCACCATCATTATCATCATCATCATCAGCTCCTTCTCCCTCTTCTTCTTGAATATCAGATAATGTCCTCTCAGAATCTGACTTTGTTGCTTCTTCCTCACCACCCCTCACACTTCCTACTCCCTCACTCACAGACTGGGCAACCTGAACTTCAGCCCCTTGCTGAGGTTCCTCAATCCTTAAAGCTCCTGGGCTAAGAGAACCCGGTTCTTGGGTCTCTATCGGAGCATGATCTATTCGATACAACTTCACATTTTCACTCTCTTGATCAGCATATTTGAGTAATGACTCTGGGATTGGCATTATGTTGGCATTCGGAGAGTCTGGCACTTCATGTAAACTCATCATAACATAGTCTGGGCATCTTTGAGAATTGGCTCTCTTAGGAATATTTTCATTAGCCCTTAAGATCCCTCGGATTAGAATTTGAATAAATCTTTGAAGTGGAATGAATTTCCTTGCTCTGTTTGTGGTTTTAGCAAGTACAATCTCCTTTAGATCTTCCCAGATACACTGAGCAAAGTCATAGTGTTTGTTGAATGCAATCCCATGAAATATTCTCAGGCAATGGATGTTGCATCGGTCAATCCCAGTATGCTTTGAAGTCATGCAACGATTAATGATACCAAACAGTGTGTACCATTCACCATTTAATCCATTTCTGTGAAATTTGGAGCTCTTCGGAAGTGGCTTTGAGTAGCCTAGACAGATCAAATCATGGACAAGTTCTTCATCAGAAACAAAATCCTCAAAATCTGCTAACTCTGGAAAGTTCACAGTGTCTATTCGGCGTGGAAGAAATAAATTGTGACGAAGCCTTGCAAGAGTGATCTTCGTCTTGAATTGATCAATCGTCACTTTGAAATGGTGATTACCATCCGCAGGAACAAATTTGACAGTATGCCAAAATTGTTGTAAGTACACTTGTGGAATAGACGGCTTATACTGAAGCAGATAACCAAGAGGATGGCCTTTTAGAATGTCCACAATGATCGGATGGCTTACTTTTATAACTTTGGGATCTAAACGGTGGTTATTGTCCCTGAAAGGAAGACAATGTTTTGGCTTGACAAGTTGATTATCAGGAATAATTTGGGTTTGTGAAGAACGGGCTACAGAGGTTGATCTGACTGGGGTAGAGACGAGGGTATGATTTGATGATGATTGAGCATCAGAGGAATTAGAATTTTGGGATTGTACAGGAGATGCCATTTGAATACCTGTAAAAATAAAATTCATGTTAGGCTTTCCAAGTATACAAAGGACAACTTTCAAAATGTAGAAAAACTTGTAACATTTTATCAGAAATTGCAAAAACTTGTGATTTTCTGTTTAAAGCATCGGGATTCCTGACAATAATTGAAAATTATTGAGAGGACTCCAAAGTCAATCGTTTAGAGACCAATGTTAGAAAAACACAAATTTATAACAATTTCTTAAAAAATGTGACATTTTTCTTAAAACTTTAAAATATTATACTTAGAAAAGTTTTCTGATGAATCTCGAATGAACCTATACTTTTCTCGAATGACACTTTAACAACCTCGGGTGACATATGAAACAACTCGAATAAGTCTACACCCAACTCGAATGATGTGTACATGAAACTCGACCAAGTCTATATACAACTCGAATGATACATTCATGAAACTCGACTAAGTCTCTGTAAAACTCGAATGATGAGTCTATGAAACTCGAATCAATCTATATACAACTCGAATGAAGTTTGACTCAACTCGAATGAGTCTTGAAGTTTCTCGAATGAAGACATATAAAACTCGAATGATATATGTCCTAAACTCGAATAAGCTGTAAAGCACTTATTTCTGAAAATTTTCTAAGTGTTACACACTTGTCAACTCGCATGAAACATAAATGTTTCTCGAATGTAATGTGTAAGTCATGATGAAACTCGAATTACTCTCAGATAAAACTCGAATGACACATATAGGCAACTCGAATGACTCTGTCATACAACTCGAATGGCTTACATATGCAACTCGAATGACTTACATATGCAACTCGAATGACTTACATATGCAACTCGAATGACCTTTTATTCGAGAAATGTCTGTTTATATTCCTACAAGTCTAAAACACACTGAATTTTATGAATTTAAGTTCAGGGTTGTTTATTAGTGTTTTAAAACTTGTACCCCCCTCGAAAATGTGTTTTAAACACATTTGTTTTACTGAACTTTGAACAAAAACAACTTTAAAGTTGTTAAAAATTCAAATTTCAGAAAATGTAAACTCGAAACTGTTTCATTGAAAAATCAATGATTCTGTTTGTGTGATTTAAAAATGACATACGAAACTTCAGATTCATAGTCATATTTGTGAAGACCACCCCTTACGGGGCAGTTCTCACCAGTCTAGGTCCCACATCATGCAATACGATATCAATCAAACTAAGATAGAGTAATTATAATGCGGAAAATTAAATTACAGTACAAGCTATTAAGATTTAAGTTTAATACAGATTACAAATTTTAAATTAAACTTATAAAGGGCACAAGTCTAATCTAATTCATGTCATCATATTATCAAAATAAATCTACCCAGATCACCACAATATCATCATCCAATTAGTACCAAAATGAGATCGTTGAGTAGAGGTCTATGATACTTCTGTCTTGATCGTGTAAGACCTAAGAACTAGGTCCGGCAGGTGACTTTCCTTTGCTTTTTCCTGTAAAATATTAAAGCAACATCTGTAAGCAAAGCTTAGTGAGTTTATAGATTTTCAATATTAACATGCGTGTCAAGCGGAGTTATAAATCTAAGCGTGATAAGTCTTGGCTGCCGCTACAGCCCTCATCATGATTGAGATATAGTATCTTAAGATCGGATGATGTTCAAACCACACTCACGCTTATATCGTGGGGATCAGCCACATACTGGGCTAGCTACCAGTAGGTCAACATGGCCGAACATCGGAGGTCATTACCAAGTTCGTGAGAACTGGTGGAATAGCCAGGTCTAGAACAATAGACCATAAGGGCTAGTCAAGCTGAATAAATCTTATCAAGTCTGATCAATGAAATAAGCATAAGTCTTAGGAGTCATGATAGCAACGAATCATAAAGCAAAGTCTGAAACGCTAATAAATGCAATATGAAATGATAAGCAAATAACTATCATGATTCACTGGGCAACACCCATCCATGGTGTGCACAGGTCTCAATTCAGTTGATAAATGAATGTCAATTAATGTAACAGCATCAATATATCTCAAACGGATCTTTGCATGTTCAATTTGAATATCTATAACTCACAGTGTTGGGTCTTGGTCAAACAGATATATGAATCTGCCACCTGAGTTATCTCAGGATTTTGTCAATTCTTTTCTCTGTCAAATCAAATCTCTGACCCGCTTTAAATCTTTTAAAATCTTTGTCTAGATGTTCAGAATTTCACTGAACCTGTCCAGAATTATCATATCATATCATTATTATCATTTCTTTAGTCGTTAAGATCTTTATTTTATCTGATTCTGATAATTGTTTGTTCATATATCATCTTAAGCTTGGAACAAATCAGATTTTGAATTTAAAGGCATCAGATTCGAAACACCTACACATTTCGAGTTTAACTAACTAGATTCGAGAACATAGATCAGATTCGAATACATATCATTCGAATCTGATGACTTAGATTCGAAGCTTCTATAGAATAGATTCTAAGGGATAGATTCGAATTAGTGATATAGATTCAAGCCATCCATGCATATAGATTTGAATTTAAGACTTAGATTCGATGCACTTTCCTAGATTCGAACACATAGATTCGAACCTACATAATCTCGAATCTAGATGATTAGATTCGAACCATACACCCAATTCGAATCTAATTGAATATTTTCGAATCTAACACCATTTCGAGTCTGTTCTATGCATTTTCGAATCTGATCATAATATCCTCGAATCTGATCATATTTACAACTCTAAAACTTGGATTTCTAAGGCATAAATCACATATATAATCAATATTAAGCCTATGTTCGATTATCTTATACTTATCTTTAGTTAAATCTGATAAAATAGCTTTAAATTTCATAAAGTTTAATAGATTCGAAATACCGAATATATATATAAAACGTAAAATTATAAAATCTTACCTCAATTCGTATGATCTCACGCAGGAATTTGGTATAATCGCGTAGTATTCGCCGAGATCTTCCTAACGGTATATTTATCTTGATAATCGGATAGTCGGTTTAGGAGAAATTTTAGAGAGAAGTTAGAGAGAGAAAGCTAGAGAGAGAGTTTAGAGAGAGAGAGCTAGAGAGAGAGAGCAAATCTGAGTTTTTGAATCAAATTTTCGTTTATATACGTCGTCTAGTTATATTTGCTAGCTAACTCACTTTCATTGTTGCATATTATATCTCTTTTATTTAATTCCTTTAATAGTTTATTAATTCATAAATATAAATATTTATATAATTTAATAAATATTTCCTCACTTAATTAGATTATAATTCAAATAATGTAACTTTATTACATTATCGGCTCAAAATATTACTGATTTTACGACTAGCTCAAAATTAGGTTGTTACAGAATGGGCTCCACCACGCACAAACTTCGTCCCCGAAGTTAGCTAGATTCGAACAGACCGGGATATGTAGCTTTCATAACATCTCTCGATTCCCAAGACTGATGCGAACCTTTGTGGTGTTTCCACTGGACAAGCACCATCTGTATCTCTTTATTCCTAAGCTTCTTAGTCTTTGTGTCCAGAATACGTTCTGGCTCTTCAATTACTCGAAGCTTTTCATCAATCTGCAAGTTAACGTGTGGTATCTGCACTTCTCTTTCATCAGCTAAACTCTTTCTTAGATGACTAACATGAAATACAGGATGTATTCCAGCTAAGTCGGTCGGTAGTTCAAGACGATAAGATTGATTTCCAATCTTTTCCACAATCTTGAACGGACCGATAAATCTCGGAGCTAGCTTGTTTCTTTTAATAAATCGCACCACATTCTTCATTGGGGATACTTTCAGCATCACCCAGTCGTTAACTGCAAAACTGATTGATCTATGCCGATTATCATAATACGACTTCTGCCTGCTCTGAGCTTCAAGAATATTTCTTCTAACAAGTTGAATCTTTTCATGAGTCAACTGTAGAAGGGCAGGACCCGCTATTGGCGATTCGCCTGTTTCTCGCCAACAGGTAGGAGTTCTGCATTTTCTTCCGTACAAAGCTTCAAAAGGGGCCATCTTGATCGTTGAATGATAACTGTTATTGTATGAAAATTCGACCAACGGCAAGTGGTCATCCCAGTTACCACCTAAATCAAGAACGCAGGCACGAAGCATATCTTCAAGAGTTAAGATAGTACGCTCACTCTGGCCATCTGCATTTGGATGATAAGCAGTACTTATGGAAATCCGAGTACCCATCCCTTCTTGTAATGCTTGCCAGAATCTGGATGTGAAGCGACTATCACGATCAGAAACGATAGACTTCGGCACACCGTGACGAGAAATAATTTCAGAGATATACAGCTGCGCCAATCTATCGAGAGAATATGTTTCTTTCATCGGAATGAAATGTGCTGATTTCGTTAATCGATCAACGACTACCCAGATGGAGTCGTGCTGTCTTTTGGTCTTTGGCAGCTTCGTAATGAAGTCCATTGTTATATGCTCCCACTTCCATTCAGGAACTCGTAGTGGTTGCATATCCCCGAAGGGTTTCTGATGTTCTGCCTTAACCATCTGACAGACTCTGCAGCTTTCAACACACTTACCGATATCTTTCTTCATTCCTGGCCACCAGTAGTCAACTTTCAGATCAAAGTACATCTTTGAGCTGCCAGGATGAACAGATAACTTGGACTGATGAGCTTCGGACAGAAGAGTGCTACGAATAGAACCATATTTAGGAACCCAAATTCGGTTTCCCTGGAGACAGTAAAGTCCCAAATGGTTCAGAGATAGTAATTGTAGCTGCCCTTTAAGATTTTCGGAATCAATATTCTCTTCTTTCATTGCTTCGGCTTGAGCAACTCGAATATCTTCAATAAGATCAGAAGAAAATATAACTGGAGTCAGGGCATAGCAGCACTTTTCAGGATACACTTTTCTACTCAATGCATCCGCGACAACATTTGCTTTGCCGGGATGATATAAGATCTCGCAGTCATAATCCTTGATAAGCTCCAAGGATCGACGCTGTTTCATATTCAGATCTTTCTGAGTAAAAAGGTATTTGAGACTCTTATGATCGGTGTAGAGCTGACACCGAGTCCCATATAGATAGTGACGCCAGATCTTCAGTGCAAAGGTAACAGCAGCCAACTCAAGATCATGAGTTGGTGCACTTTTCTCGTAGTCTTTCAATTGCCTTGAAGCGTAGGCAATTACTTTTCCCCTTTGCATAAGAACACATCCTAAGCCAGTACCAGAAGCGTCGCTGTAAACAACGAAATCGTCATTACCTTCTGGCAAGGATAGAATCGGCGCTTGAATAAGCTTTTGCTTCAGAATGTCAAATGCCTCTTGCTGTTTATCAGACCAAACGAAAGGAGTATTCTTTCGTGTTAGCGTCGTTAGAGGTACAGCAATCTTCGAGAAGTCCTTTATGAATCGCCGGTAGTAACCAGCCAATCCGAGGAAACTTCTTATTTCAGAGGCATTGCGAGGCGTTTGCCATTTCTGAACGGCCTCGACTTTCGAAGGATCAACAGAAATTCCTTCGCCAGAAACAACATGGCCAAGGAACTGGATCTATAAGAATCAAGATAGAAATTCAAATTCTGAAATGGATCATAGAATAGTTAAGGAAACAGCTCAAGACTTATATAATAGAGATTATACCTGTCTGAGCCAAAATTCGCACTTAGAGAATTTTGCGTAGAGTCTTTCTTTTCTTAATAACTCTAGCAATTGCCGCAGATGAATAGAATGATCAGCCTCCGTTTTGGAGTAAATCAGAATATCGTCTATGAACACGATAACTGATTTATCCAACATTGGTCTGCACACACGATTCATGAGGTCCATGAATGCCGCTGGTGCATTTGTCAAGCCGAACGGCATCACGAGAAATTCGTAATGGCCGTATCTTGTACGGAAAGCTGTCTTTGGAACATCTTCTTCTCTGACTTTTAACTGATGATACCCAGATCGGAGATCTATTTTCGAGAAATAGCTGGCTCCTGGCAGCTGATCAAACAGATCATCGATTCTGGGCAGAGGATACTTATTCTTTATTGTAACCTTATTCAACTCGCGGTAGTCGATGCACATACGGAAAGTTCCGTCTTTCTTTTTAACAAACAGAACTGGTGCACCCCATGGAGAAGAACTCGGTCGGATAAACCCCTTCTCCAACAGCTCTTGCAGTTGCTTTGACATTTCCTGCATTTCTGCAGGTGCAAGTCTGTATGGAGCTTTGGCAATAGGAGCCGCACCAGGAACCAAGTCAATACTAAACTCGACTTGACGTTCCGGTGGCACTCCGGAAATATCGTCAGGAAAGACGTCCGGGAACTCGCAGACTATCGGGATGTCAGACAGAGATTTCTTTTCAGGGTTGGTTTCGGATAAAACATAGCACAAATAAGATTCGCGACCTTTAGATAGATACTTATGTGCTTTTTCAATGGAAATAAAGCAGTGATCACCTTTTCGCTTTTCGCCTTTAATCTCTAACACTCGGCCGTCTGTAGTCTTGATTCGGATGATTCGGCGGTTGCAGACAATAGTAGCTTCATTTTTCGTTAGCCAATCCATGCCGATAATAACGTCGAACTCTTTTAACGGTATCGGGATGAGGTCGAGGTTGAATACAATGTTATTTACAAGTAGAGTGCAGTTTCGGTAAACGGAATCAGCCATAACGAAATTGTTACTGGCTGTCTCAATGTCTAGAATCACAGGAAGTTTTGACGGAGCTTTATGTAGTCTTGATGCAAAAGAAGTCGATATAAAAGAACGACTTGCGCCAGAATCAAATAGTATACGTGCCGGAATCGAATTAAGTAAAAACATACCCGTAACTACATCAGGCGTTTCTTTAGCTTCCTCGGCGGTGATTTGGAAAGCTCGTGTCCGGGCAGTTGGCGTTGCAGCAGAACTTTTTCCCGAAGAACCTCCCGCAGATGATTGAGACTGATATCGTGGCCCGCTTCTACACTGATACATAAAGTGTCCTCGTTTCCCGCACTTTGCACATCCACGTCCCTGCTGTGGACATTCCTCGCTGCTATGACCTATCATGTTGCATGAGAAGCAAGTGACATCTTCTGGATTGCACAACCCCATGTGTGACTTTCTGCATCGCCTACAGAATCGTGGTTCGTTTGTAAGGGAATACGCTTGGGCTTTCGGTTGTGAATTATGCTGATAGGATTGCTGAGTCTGAGATCTATTTGGCTTAAAGAATCTGCCAAATCGCTGTTTCTTTGGAGGAGACGGGTTCATCGGATTGGTAGACGGAGCGTATAGCTGATCACCATACTCTAAGTAACCTCGCTCGATTTGTCTAGCCGCTTCAACCATTTCCAAGTAACTCTTGTATTTAATCGCGCTCATCGGATGTCTGTATCTAGGATTGAGTCCTACTCGGAACCTATTCATTTTCCTTTCCTCTGTTGCCACTTGGTATGAAGAATAACCGCATAATCGCGAAAACTCGTGCTCGTATTCATCAACTGTCTTCGTTCCCTGAGTCAGCTGCATCAGTTGTACTTCCATTTTATCTCGCTGGTCGACCGGGCAGTATTTCGCATTGAACATTTCAAGAAACTGCTCCCATTCTAAAGTCTGAATCACTTCTTCACCGTAGATACTTCGCTGGGTTTTCCACCAGGCACGAGCAGCTCCAACAAACAACGCAGATGCGTAGCTCACTTTCTTAGAATCTAAACAGTCAGAGATTCTAAAAATTTCTTCCGTATGACTGATCCAATCCATCGCCTGAATCGGATCAACTGTACCCTCAAAATTCAGGGCACCGCTTGCTTTGAAATCCTTAAACTTACAGCCTTTAGGCTGCTCGATTTGAGTTTCAGGGGTAGAGTTATCAGAATCAGATTCTTCATTCTGAACTTGTTTATCTTTTCGCTTATTTTTCTTATCATTACGTCTTTTAGTTTCAGCCTCATCTCTGGCCTGAAACTGTTCTTGCATAATCTTATTCTGTTGTTCTGAGTGTTGTGCTAGTAATTGTTGCATCATCTCAAACATTTGTTGTGGGGTCATGTTGTTTGGTATGTCACCTGATCCTGATCCTGACATCTTAGCTGAAAATTAAAATCAATTAACTATCAGTTTATAGACTTAGATCTATGTACCCTTTTCCCATCCTAATAGTCTGTACATCCTATCTCAGTTCAATCCACCTAAATGATTGATATATATGTATTGCTTCAGTTTGAGATCAAGTATACTTACGTAATACTTGATTCACTCAAACTAGTGCTCTGATACCATCCTGTGAAGACCACCCCTTCCGGGGCAGTTCTCACCAGTCTAGGTCCCACATATAGCAATACAATATCAACCAAACTAAGATAGAGTAATTTTAATGCGGAAAATTAAATTACAGTACAAATTATTAGGGTTTAAGTTTAATACAGATTACCAATTTTAAATTAAACTTATAAAGGGCACAAGTCTAATCTAATTCATGTCATCATATTATCAAAATAAATCTACCCAGATCACCACAATATCATCATCCAATTAGTACCAAAAATGAGATCGTTGAGTAGAGGTCTATGATACTTCTGTCTTGATCGTGTAAGACCTAAGAACTAGGTCCGGCAGGTGACTTTCCTTTGCTTTTTCCTGTAAAATATTAAAGCAACATCTGTAAGCAAAGCTTAGTGAGTTTTTAGATTTTCAATATTAACATGCGTGTCAAGCGGAGTCATAATTCTAAGCGTGATAAGTCTTGGCTGCCGCTACAGCCCTCATCATGATTGAGATATAGTATCTTAAGATCGGATGATGTTCAAACCACACTCACGCTTATATCGTGGGGATCAGCCACATACTGGGCTAGCTACCAGTAGGTCAACATGGCCGAACATCGGAGGTCATTACCAAGTTCATAAGAACTGGTGGAATAGCCGGGTCTAGAACAATAGACCATAAGGGCTAGTCAAGCTGAATAAATCTTATCAAGTCTGATCAATGAAATAAGCATAAGTCTTAGGAGTCATCATAGCAACGAATCATAAAGCAAAGTCTGAAATGCTAATAAATGTAATATGAAATGATAAGCAATTAGCTATCATGATTCACTGGGCAACACCCATCCATGGTGTGCACAGGTCTCAATCCAGCTGATAAATGAATGTCAAATAATGTAACAGCATCAATATATCTCAAACGGATCTTTGCATGTTCAATTTGAATATCTATAACTCACAGTGTTGGGTCTTGGTCAAACAGATATATGAATCTGCCACCTGAGTTATCTCAGGATTTTGTCAATTCTTTTCTCTGTCAAATCAAATCTCTGACCCGCTTTAAATCTTTTAAAATCTTTGTCTAGATGTTCAGAATTTCACTGAACCTGTCCAGAATTATCATATCATATCATTATTATCATTTCTTTAGTCGTTAAGATCTTTATTTTATCTGATTCTGATAATTGTTTGTTCATATATCATCTTAAGATTGGAACAAATCAGATTTTGAATTTAAAGGCATCAGATTCGAAACACCTACACATTTCGAGTTTAACTAACTAGATTCGAGAACATAGATCAGATTCGAATACATATCATTCGAATCTGATGACTTAGATTCGAAGCTTCTATAGAATAGATTCTAAGGGATAGATTCGAATTAGTGATATAGATTCAAGCCATCCATGCATATAGATTTGAATTTAAGACTTAGATTCGATGCACTTTCCTAGATTCGAACACATAGATTCGAACCTACATAATCTCGAATCTAGATGATTAGATTCGAACCATACACCCAATTCGAATCTAATTGAATATTTTCGAATCTAACACCATTTCGAGTCTGTTCTATGCATTTTCGAATCTGATCATAATATCCTCGAATCTGATCATATTTACAACTCTAAAACTTGGATTTCTAAGGCATAAATCACATATATAATCAATATTAAGCCTATGTTCGATTATCTTATACTTATCTTTAGTTAAATCTGATAAAATAGCTTTAAATTTCATAAAGTTTAATAGATTCGAAATACCGAATATATATATAAAACGTAAAATTATAAAA
>JAANYP010002112.1:53779-165214 GCA_020465985.1 Centrapalus pauciflorus | reverse complement strand
CTTGTAAACACAGTGAGTGCATCTTAGTGAGTGTATTCATTGTATACTAGTTTGAGTTTGTCTTAGACTAGTGAACATACTGTTGTATCTGTCATCTCAGCTTGAACTATTCCGCATTCAAGCTTGTTTGTAATTAACAAATTGTTGATAATACATACAAACATTGAGAAAATAGTGTGTAGTTTTTAAATAGCTGTATTCACCCCCCCTCTACAGCTTAAAGCTATATACTTTGGGAACCTCTCGGGACTTACAACTGGTATCAGAGACTAGTTTAGAGTGTGTGTCATTCTAGATCTCTCATTCTCCCAAGTTTCCATGGACAACAGTGCTGCAAATTCCTCATACTATGACAATGGCTCAATGGGCAAACCTCCAAAGTTCAATCATCAGAACTTTTCTGGTTGGAAGTGCAGAATGATGCTCTACTTAGAGAATCTGGATGTGCAACTACCAGAGATTGTAATGGAGGGTCCCTATGTGCCAACCTCTGTTAAAACTATAACTCCTGCTGTTGAAGGA
This sequence comes from Centrapalus pauciflorus, assembly GCA_020465985.1. Classification (NCBI taxonomy): domain Eukaryota; kingdom Viridiplantae; phylum Streptophyta; class Magnoliopsida; order Asterales; family Asteraceae; genus Centrapalus; species Centrapalus pauciflorus. The sequence goes on along the minus strand of JAANYP010002112.1, from coordinate 164,692 downwards.
GCTGCTCCTGAAATCAGAACATTTGAGAAAGCAAAAGCTCAATGGTCTGATGAAGACAAAAGACTGGTGGCTCTTGATGCAAAGGCCAGAAATAACCTAGTCATCTCTCTGCCTGATGATGTGTTCAAACAAGTTGAGAAGATGAAGACTGCAAAGGAGATGTGGGATACTGTGTGTACCGTCTATGATGGACCCACAATCACACTTGACAACAGGATTAATAATCTTGTTAGATAGTATGAACTCTTCTTTGCAAAACCAAAGGAGACTCTCACTGAAACCTATACCAGGTTTACTGCCCTTGTAAATGATCTCAAAGCTGTTGGGATCACCAAGGACAGCTTGACTTTGGTAAACAAATTCTTAGACGTCCTGCCTGAAGAATGGAATTATTTTTCTACAATCTTAAGGAATTCAGGTACCATCAGAAGTATGGATCTTGTTAACCTGTATAGTTCCTTACTGAATGATGAGCAGTCAAGGCAACAGAAGAGAAATGCCTTGGAAATATCTAAGAAATGTGCAGCCTTTGTGGCCAGTGTGAGACAACCTGTAAATCAAGTGAGTGATGTGTTCACTCAACCTGATCAACAGGCTGATGATAAGGAGGAAATGTCTGATGAGGAAGACAATGCAGATATTGCTGAACTGGATGATGAGCAAATGATAGCCATGCTTGTCAAAAGGTTCAACAAGAAAATGTTTGGAAGAAACATGCTGCAGGGAAGCTCAAATGCTGTTAAAAAGAAGGCATTTGATAAGACCAAAGCTGAGTGCTTCAAATGTGGCAAACCTGGCCACACAGCTGCTGACTGTGTGTCAAAATCTGTTGGTCAGTCATCCAAACCACACAAGACAAACAGGGATGATGGCTATAGGGTTAAGTACCTTATGGCTATGGCTAAGCTGAGGAAGTTGGAAAACTCAGTGGTTTCCAACCGGCAAAAGGGACTGATGGCAGAGACTTGTGACTGGGAGGAGTCTGATTCATCATCTGATGAAGAAGACAATCACTGTCTGATGGCCAACACTAATGTCCCATCAACAAGCAACTTCAAACAGGATCTGGCTGAAGCTGAAGCTTTTAGCAGCTTGGAGAACTGGAACCCTACAATGATGTACAAGGTACAAAATTTTATGGATTACACTTCTGAAGAAAAAGTTAAAATGTTTGAATATATGCTTGTTGATCTGAAAGCTGCTGTTGAGAAGCATACTGTTTTATTATCTGAAATCTCTAAGCTTAAAACTGATCTTGAAACAAAATCCAGTAAACTGGACAGTTTCCATAAGTTGGAAACTGAACTTGATGATTTAAAACACATCAATTCCATTTTACTGGAAGAGAAGAGAGAAACAGATATAAAACATGCTAAGCTTCAAAAGATAGTTGACTCTTGGTGCCAATCTGCACAAAAAGTCAGCCATTGCATAAGTCAGCAGATTCCTGCACAAATCCAAGCCTATCTTGGAGGGGATCTTGACACAGCAGCTTCCATTGTTGAGGTCAATAATTTGAAAGAAGACTTGTCCACTCTTGGTGAGCTTCCAAACACTTTTATTCAAAAAGTGAATGGTAAATTAATCTCAACAAACAGGTTTGTCAGGCCTCAAAACACTGACAGCTCGTGTGAACCTAGCTCAAAAGCTGCTGATGAAATAAGTTTTCAATCAAATAAGCTTGCTAAGTGCTCTGCTGATACACACAAGCAAAAGAAAGGAAAGCATGTCCAAACTACAGCTGTGGACACCAAACCTGTTGACAAAGCAGGCTTTGGGTCTAAAGCTGATGTAAAAAGGCATACTAATCCTTTTAATGCTGAACATTTTGAAAATAAGTTTTCAAAAGGTAAGCAGTCTGCCTTTAACAAGGGTAAGTCTCATGTTGAAGGCAAACCTGCTGTGATTTCAAATAAGTTTTCTAATCATAGTGGTAAACTGGTTTTAAATGAGAATAAGTATTTCAAAACCAGAAATAATGATTATGTTGATAGGCAACATCAATCACATCTCAGGAAGGACAAAGGCAAAGCCATTGTTCAGCCTGAGAGATCTGGGAATAAGTTTCCTAAACCTGTGGAATTCAAAAGCCAATTAAGCTTCCTATCTTTGACATATGTCCTCCTAAAAAGAGGAAAGAAGAGACAGACAAAGCTGTTGCTATTGAACTTTCCACTCAAGCTGTTGATTCATCAAATAGTAATAAGTTTGCTAAATCTACTGGTAAAATCAACAGAAATAACTCAGAATGTGTTTCTGAAAGGTCTTCTTCCAAAAATGCTAAAAGGAGAAAATGTTATAAATGTGGAATGAAGACACATCTGGCCAAAGATTGTCCTGAAACTGAGGACATGAGGCCTGCTGACTTTGATGGTTCCCTCACAACTAACATAAACAGTGTTAAAAACATCTTAGTCAATGAAAGTGGTATCCAAACTGATACCATTCAACTAGGGAATATTAGTGTTGATATCACAAGTCCATCAACAAATGTTGATGATGTAGGAGAACTCATCTCTGTGATGAGTTCCCCTAAAAATGACTAATATTCTTCTTGTCACTTTGCACGAAAAACAACCATCCCAGGTTTGGTACTTGGACAGTGGCTGCTCGGGGCACATGACAGGTTGTAAGGACCTGCTGAGTGATCTCAGGCCTGAAAAAGGGCGAAAAGTCACATTTGGTGACAATGTACAGGGATCTACTGAGGGATATGAAACTCTTAAAGCTGGTGCTGCAGTGTTCGAAAGAGTAACCTATGTGGTTGGACTAAAACATAACCTTGTTAGCGTAAGTCAACTGTGTGATGCTGACTATAAAGTTAACTTTGATGAGCACCTGGGTTACATATTGGATCCCCAAGGCAAAGTTGTGCTGTGTGCTCAACGAAAGAAAGGTGTATATGTTGTGGACATGCAATCTGCTGATCCCACAACTGAAACCTGTTTTCTCACAAGAACAAATGCAGACCTAAACTGGTTATGGCACAAAAGGCTGTCACACCTGAACTTCAAGAACATCAACAAACTCTGTAAGAAAGAGTTGGTGACATGTTTGCCTTCTATGACCTTTGTTAAGGATAAACTCTGCACAGCTTGTGAGAAAGGCAAGCAGAGGAAATCATCATTTAAATTCAAACATAACTTTTCTATTGATACTCCTCTCTTCTTAATCCATATGAACTTGTTTGGACCTGTCAATGTCCCAAGTCTAGGAGGAAGAAGATACACTCTAGTAATGGTTGATGAGTTCTCCAGGTACACATGGGTTATCTTCTTGAAGAGCAAAGGAGAGGCTGCTAGAGAAATTATTGAATTTGTGAAAAAGATGGAAATGCTGAACTCTGTCCAAGTGAAGCAGCTTAGAAGTGATCATGGTACTGAATTCAGAAACAGTACTCTTGAAGACTTCTGTGAAGAGAAAGGAATCGCTCAAAACTTTTCAGCTGTAAGAACTCCACAACAAAACGGAGTTGCTGAAAGAAGAAACAGAACTCTCATTGAAGCTGCTAGAACCATGTTGTGTGCATCTGGTTTACCTTCATCATTCTGGGCTGAAGCTGTTAACACTGCCTGCTTCACCCAAAACAGATCCTTAGTGGTGAAAAGGTTCAACAAGACTCCTTATGAGCTGCTTAAAGGGAGGAAGCCAAATGTCAGTTACTTCCATGTGTTTGGTTGTCCCTGCTTCATTCTGAATCAAAGGGACCAACTGGCAAAGTTTGAATCAAAAGCTGATGAAGGTGTATTTGTTGGCTACTCTGCTATCTCCAAAGCCTACAGAGTGTACAACAACAAAAGAAAGGTGATAGATGAATCTATCAATGTCACCTTTGAAGAGTCCAAGAATGCTTCCACCAAAGCTGTTCCTGAATCAGTTTTAGGAGAATTAAACTTTGATGATCTCATGCATTCAAACAGTGAAGAGGACACAAAAGCTTCCACTACATCCAATGTGGAACCTGTTAATCATGATGGGCATGATGATGATTATGTCAATACACCCTGTGTGAATAAGTGTATTGACTTAATCACAACTGCATGTCCTGAACCTATCAATGCTGATTTTCCTGGTTCCTCTGCTGATATGTTCAACAGTGGTCAGTGATGTTCAACAAGTGAGCAGGCTCAAGACAACAGTGTGTCTGAAAATCTTGAGAGCTGTTCAACAGGACCTGCTGAAGCTGCTGATAACTCAGGAGAATCCTCTTTGAAGAATGATCCTAAGTGGATCAGATGTCACCCCAATGATCAAATAATTGGTGACATCAGCAAAGGGGTACAAACAAGGTGGGACAGCTTAGGGAACTTCTGTATGTTCTCCAGTTTTGTTTCACTAATGGAGCCAAAGAAGGTGGATGAAGCACTAAAAGATGCCAACTAGATCACTGCCATGCAAGAAGAACTCAATCAGTTTGAGAGAAACAAGGTATGGAAGCTGGTCCCTGCTCCTAAAGGCAAAACTATAATTGGCACTAAATGGGTTTTCAGGAATAAAATGAATGAGCAAGGTCATGTCATTAGAAATAAGGCAAGACTGGTTGCTCAGGGTTATAGACAGGAGGAAGGAATTGACTATGATGAGACATTTGCTCCTGTGGCCAGGCTAGAAGCAATTCGTTTGTATCTAGCCTACGCTGCTCATAAGAGCATTAAGGTATTTCAAATGGATGTGAAGAGCGCATTTTTGAATGGGAAGCTGCAAGAAGAAGTTTATGTGAAGCAGCCTCCAGGTTTTGAAAATGAACAACATCCAGGTTTTGTCTATAAGTTGGACAAAGCTCTCTATGGTCTCAAACAAGCCCCTAGAGCCTGGTATGACACTCTTACTGAATTTCTTATGAGCAATGGGTATTCTAGAGGTAAAGTAGATACCACACTGTTCATAAATAAGGTGAAGTCTGATATTATGCTTGTTCAAATCTATGTGGATGACATAATATTTGGTTCTACAAATGAGCAGTTATGCAAGAATTGTTTCATTACTTATGAAATCCAAATACGAAATGAGTATGATGGGAGAACTTACTTTCTTTTTAGGATTACAGGTTAAACACACCTCAACTGGAATTTTTATAAATCAAAGAAAGAATACTTCAGATCTCTTGAAAAAGTTTAAATTTGATCAAAGTTCTCCTATTAAAACCCCAATGGCAACCAATGTAAAATTGGATGCTGATGCCAGTGGCAAAGCTGTTTCAGTAACAGCTTACAGAGGTATGATTGGGAGCTTGCTATATTTAACTGCCAGTAGACCTGATATTATGTTTGCCACCTGTTTGTGTGCTAGGTTCCAAGCTGATCCAATGGAATCTCATCTAGCTGCTGTTAAAAGAATCTTTAGATACCTGAAGGGCACATCAGGTTTGGGTCTTTGGTATCCCAAAGACTCAAGCCTTTAACTAACAGGTTATTCAGATTCTGATTTTGCAGGCTGCAGGCTAGATAGGAAAAGCACAACAGGTGGATGTCAACTCCTTGGTGGTAAGTTGATAAGTTGGTGTAGCAAGAAGCAGAACTCAGTGTCTACTTCTACTAGCTGAAGCTGAGTACATTGCTGCTGGAAGCTGCTGTGGGCAGATTCTGTGGATGCAGCATCAGCTTGAAGACTATGGGCTTGTGTATAGGAAAACTCCTATTTTGTGTGATAACGCAAGTGCCATAGCCATCTCCAACAATCCAGTATTTCATTCAAGAACAAAGCATACTGAGGTCAGACATCACTTCATCAGGGATCACATTCAGAAAGGTAATGTGGAGGTAAGTTTTATTTTTACAAATGAACAGCTTGCAGACATTTTCACCAAACCTCTTGATGAAACCAGGTTTAATTACCTTGTCAGCAAGCTGGGCATGTTAAACAAAAGTGACTAAGTGTCCTCAAAAGTCTAAGACTTTGTATGTCTCATACTGCTCAAGTTTCTCAGAACAGCTTAGACAGAACAGGTTATGCATATTCTGTACTTAGCCATTTTTCTGAAATCCTTGAACAGCTTGAACATATAACAGGCTGAACAATAACAGTTTACCCGTCCAGCCTGCTCTGATGGTCTATTCTCCACCCTGCTCACTCCTTCACACTGATTTACAAGACATTGTCTTGTATCATTTACAACAAATGAACACAACCTGATCTTACATTAGAACACAGGTTGAAAGTTCAGTGTGAAGAGTGAACAGCTCAAAGTGTGAATAGCTTGTGGTGACCCTGCTCATCACAGGTTTGACCAACAGCTTAGACCAACAGTTTTTAACTACCTTTCTTCACAATTAAGTTACTTAATTTATGTTTTTATTTAACTTAATTACTACGGATAATGTGGGTTACGTGTGTTAGTGATTAAAAAGGGCTCAAGTGGTCTGACAAACGGTCTGACATGGACAACCGTTCCGTTTTCCGTTAACGACCTTTTCAAATCAACCGCCCAAATATTTCTCTCTCATACCCACTCACATTCAAATCCTATAAATACCTCATACTGTTTCATCTTCGTCTTCCTCACTACTCCCATAAACCTCCTAAGAACCCTAAGAATCGACTAAGTGTCTTGTGCTTCTGCTACTCTCACTACTTCCAAAATGGCTCACAGAAATAACCCCTTTCTACCAGTATTTGTTGGTGATGATGTACAGAAACACTCATCAGTCACCACAATGCTAACTATCAAACCCACTAACTATATTGCCAACCTCACAATCCCCAAAAACTATGTGGGGAAAGGTTATGACCAAATGGTGGAGTTTTTGACAGTTCATCCGTTGAACTACGCCATGACTGCTACTCCTGGTGTCCTGAACCAGGAAATGGTATACGAGTTTTGGTACACTTGTGCCACATCCCTCTCCTCAATTCTTTCACTACAACAGGACTCTGTGTCCTCAATGACAGCTATTTCTCAACAGCTGTCATCTCTCCAAACTTCTTGCAATTCTACACTTCCTGCCACTCTGGCCAGCTTGAACACACTCATTGGCTCCCTATCCAATTCTGTGTCATCAAACCTTGCTGATGTGCAAGATTCTCTAGAACTACATCTTGCACAGCTTCAAAGTTTGCTGTTCACAGCTTCTGATAGGGAAAACATTGTTAAGCTGACCTCCCTTGCTGATAACCAATCCTCTTCTCTTCAATCCTGTCTTTCCCAGCTTGCAGAGGTGAAGGACAACTTGGCATTCTTAGTAAATAGCCTTGTTGGCCCCAGGCCTGCTGCCAAAACTGCTGGCAAGCCTGATGACTTCGTGTCTTCAGGCAGACCAGGTGTTGAAGGTGCTGGTACATCTCCTTCAAAGGGGGAGAAGTCATCTGCCTCGAAAACTAAGTCTAAGGGGGAGAAAACTTCTTCTCCTAAGGAAAAATCAGTGCCTGCAATACTCACTGGTCAACCAGCAGGAGCATCTGCAACAGGTACAATGGAGGGTGCCTCCCACGCTGCTCAGCCTACTCAGGCTGAATCTCCAATCCCTGCTCAGTCTAAGGGGGATGAATTTATTCCTGAGGGCAGGCCAAGCAGCAGAAGGAGGCATTTGATTCCAGAAGAAGAAGAAGAGGAGGAGGAGGAAAGTCCGGCAGTGGTTGATCCCCAACAGCAGAAAGCAGCAGAGATTAAATTTCACAAAGCCAGGGCCAAAGAAATGGGTCTTCCTATGCACAAATACTTTGAGTTTAGAGAAGAACAGCTTCAAGCCCTCGAAGCTCTAAGGAAAGAAGAAGAATCTGCCAAAGCTGCTAAGTCTTTTGCACTTCAAGAGGCAAGGAAAGTTAAAATGTCCTCTCTGGTTGTGCAAAAGAAATTAATGGAAGCTGCTAAGGGATCATCAGGAGAGAAGGAAGCAGAAAAAGAAAAGGGTGCTCTGGTCTCAGTGACCAAAACTCCAGTGCCTTCTGCAAGAGCTCAGTTCCACTTTGACAACCTGGCAAGAAGAAAATTTCAGGATGTTGCTGATAGAAGGCTTGCCAAGGAAGCAATTGTCAAAGTTGTTCCCATATCAAGAAAAGGCAGTCAGTGGAAGTTGAAAATAACCAGAATGGGTGCAACAGGCCCAGAACTAGAAACATATGACTACACTGATGTTGCCCAGATGGCGTACAGAGAATGGATTGAGCTGGCAGTTGCTCTGAGCGAGTCTAAGTCAGAAACTGCTAAGACTGTCAGGGCATATGTCAAGAAGCTGATGGAGAGAGTGAAGAATCTTGGCCTGATCTCCAAAGAAGTTAGTGAAGGTGTCTATGTGACACAACCAAAAATAAAGGCCAGGAGGACAAGGAAGGACACTGAGATAGAACAACTCCTCATCTTGATAGAACAAGGTGACTATGCTATTGAGATGAAAGGAGTTGATCACAGCCTGCCTAGTGGAACAGAGTTTGAAGATGGCAAGATCATTGAAGAGCCTGAGCTGGGGGCATTCTTTGTAGATCCCTTAACTCAGAAGAAATGCTTTCAGAGAGCATCAGATCTATACAAGATGGATCTGAGACAGCTTGTAGCCTTCAGACTTGCAGTTTCATTCAGGCAGTCAAGCAGGTGGAGAGTAGCCATCTGGGATCAGCTCAGAAGCTGTTATGAGAGAGGTGAACTTAGAGATCCCAAGTTTATGATCATCGGAAGTGAAATTGAAGAACTTGAGGATACAAGGGAGCAACTTGAGAAGATGTTTGAAGGTCCCCCTCCATTGTAGTGAAGTCCATCTACCATCTGGGTAGGTGAAGAATGGAAGCTGTCCATCAGTTGGACAGGCTTACCATTATCTACTCCCAACACAAACAGTCCAAAATCTGTTGTACATTAGTTGTACTTTAATTACATAAGTTGTAAGTTTTTTTCTTTTGCATCAGTTGTAATATACATCAGTACATCAGTTGTACTTTTGTAAAAACATGTGTTGTTTTATGTAATCAAAAAATCAGTGTATATATAAACTGATCTTTTACTTTACTTTGATGTTGTAATTCTATTTCAGCAAATGTACTGTAAAAATATATAGTGATTTTTTATAAGGCCAGCTTAGACTGGTATTGCAAATAGGGGGAGATTGTTAGGCACAAAAAGGCCTCAGTCAAACTTGTTCTGCATTCGATGGGGAGATTCTAAATCAAACTTGTTGATGCATTTCAAGGTTGAATTTAAGGCCTATTATATGCCTTATTGAGACCTGAAAATGATTTGCAATATCAGTCTAAAGCTGTTCAATATGTTGCATGTGTTGCAACAAAGACAGTTTGTCCAAGCTGTTCAGTCTGCTGAACAGGCTGGACATAGACTGTCTACGCTGCTCTACACTAGTGAGCAGCTTGGGCAGTTTACAAGTGTTCTATTCTTTGTGAACAGGCTAAACACTCTATGGAATATGTTTCCAAGTCCTTATGTATTGTTTTTGGCTAAAAGATAGTTTACAAAGTCGAAGACAAAGTGGAAAACAGAACTGCTCAGCCTGCCCACACTGTTCTGTTACATGAAGACAAAAGGATATTTGAAAAAGGGTGACAGACCTTTTTCTTATATCAAAATAGGACTTAACAAAGGAAGAAATACACAAAGTTGACATTCCTTATTTAGTTAAAGGCAATACAATAGTAGACAAAGTGAAAAGACAAAAGTTTTGCCCACATGAAGACAAGTCTGCTTTTCAGAATGTGCAGAAAAGTTTATGTTGTCTTTTCAACAAGACTTTCCCTTTTTTCTTTCGTCCAATGACGAAGCTTCACTTAGATCCTCTGAGTGAGTATAAAAAGAAACTTCCAAGGATTGAAAGATTAAGCCAAAAAGCTAAGTGCTGAAATCAAGAATGAACGTGCATTCAAGTGTATCTTTCATGCATGCAAGTCTGCTTGAATAAAACAGTGCTTGGTGTCTAAGCTGTTCTTGTTCAAGTTGTTCCTCTGAGTCTTGTAAACACAGTGAGTGATTCTTAGTGAGTGTATTCATTGTAACTAGTTTAAGTCTGTCTTAGACTAGTTAAACATATTGTTGTATCTGTCATCTCAGCTTGAACCTTTCCGCATTCAAGCTCGTTTGTAATTAACATTTGTTGATAATACATACAAACATTGAGAAAATTGTGTGTAGTTTTTAAATTGCTATATTCACCTCCCCTCTACATCTTAAGGCTATATACTTGGGAAACCTTTCGGGACCTACAGATTTTTATGTAAAAAACTCTCAAGTTGAATCATTTTGTGATCAAAACCCCCAATCATTTTTGTTGTCACAAAAAATCCCAAACCCATTAAACTTTATCAAAATAATGATTTTCTTCAAAATTGTGGCATGCAACCTGTTTAACTTGTTGCATTTTGCTTTGACAACGACATTCTTTGGCAACCCTTTCAATAACAAACGATTTCGGATGAAAAATCAAAACAAAGCAACAATCAAAAGTCTAACAGATTGAATCCAAAGGCTAAATCAACAATCTGAAGATGAACAAATAAGAGCTTTAAGTGTCAACGGAGGGTTCAAGTTGTTGAGTAAAGATTAGCTCCCTTAATTAATTATATGTGTTTTGTATGAGAAATGATTTGCATGTCTAACTCATAGGTTTAAAAATCAACCTAAAAACAAAATCATAACATGTGTCAAATTAGAGGTAAGCAAACCGAGAAATCAGAAAAACTGAACCCGAAAACAGGAAACCGAAAAAACTGTTGTAAACGGTTTGGGTTCGAATTGCCTTTGAAAACCAAATCGAACAAACCGAAGTTTTATTTAAAGCAATTTTTTTACATTTCATTACTTGTTTGAGTTAATTATGTCAATTGAATTAGTGGTTTTCTAATTCACTTTACTCTTCACAATCATTTATTTTTCAAGACTTGTATACAATAAATCAATGTGTCATAGTATCAATTATAAAAAAAAAAAATTCAAACTTAATAAACCAAACTAAGCTAATATCCAAGTTTATTAAATCAAATCCCAATTTAGTAAAAGGAAACATAAATTTAAATCATTTATAAAATAAAAATTCAAGTTTAGTGAATAAAAAGTCCAACTTTTTTCGGGTTTAAACCCAAAAACCAATCAAACCTATAAAAACTGATAAACCGTGGATTTAAATCGTGAAACAAGGAAACCAAACCCGAAAAATCAAAAGCCAAAGAGTTTCTATTATCTAATAACCGAAATCTCTGGTTAGGGTGGTTTCAGCCAAAAACCGACTCATACTAACACCTAGTCAAAATTAAACGATTACATGAAGAGAGAGAAGTGTCAATGACACATTTTATGCATTGAATGAATTAAGCATAGTTTTACTTATATAAGTTAGACATGTCAATCGCTTCTTTTCAGTATTTTTATTTAAAAAAAAAAAAATAACTTACTTAATCCATACCAAATAAAGGTTTTTTAATTTAAATAGAATAAAATTTAAGGTGTTAATTTTTGTATATTCAGTCTTGACCATCGATTAACTATTGAATAATTTATTTATAATGTAATTTAGTTATTAAAAATATATATAACGAGTTATAGAACCCCGCGCGTTGCTGCGGGGTCTAAAATATTAATTACAAAAATAAACACAAAAACAAATGAATAAAAATATTTTTCAAACAATTTAAATAACGAAGCATAACTGAACCAGTATCGAAAAGTGAAATTGGAAAGCTGATATAGATTCAGGAAGCAAGACAAATGATACTGTTAGTTGGTTTTTATCATTGGTTTTCTAAATTTTGCAATGCTAAAATTACAAACAATATCTTATTAAATCAGATCGGAACATGAATTAATTAATTATTGATAACCACAATTTGAAATTTTGATATTGATTAGTTTAATCGTCAATTTAAGTTATTGGTTTTACGATCAAATCAAATAAATTTATAACAAAATTATGTCTAATACATCGATTAGGGTTTGTCAACGTTATAATAGTAATGTTTAATGTATACATGATCATATTTAATAAAAAATTCTAAATATTAAATAGTTACATTTTAATTATAAAACAATTTCATTAGAATTTTGTATTGTGCATTTGAATAATAAAAGTTTTTCATACAATTAAATATAACATAGTAGTTTCAAGGGCAAATTACCAAGAAAGGTAATATAAAATACAAAAATTGCCAATAAGGGTAATGTAAAATTTTTTAGGCTAAGAAAGATAACATAAAATTTAAATTTTGACAAAAAAGGGTATTGATGACAAATTAAGAAGGTAAATTTTAAATTTTAGGGAGAATTTCATATATACCCCTCCAAAACTTCATAATATCATATATACCCAACCTAAAATTTTAATATCATATATATCCCTCCTAAACATCATAATATCATATATACTCAATTTTAATTAATAATATCACATATATCCCTCTTAAACATCATTAATATCATATACACCCAAATTCATTAATTAATTATTTTTAAAACATTTAAAACTCATAATTAATATTGCTTATTAATTAATGACCGTTATATCCTTACTCATTTATTCTTTCAACTAAACTTCAAAATATTATATTTATCCAACTTAAATTAAAATATCATATTTATCCAACTTAAATTAAAATATTATATCTCTTTTAATAATTTTATATAATTTATTTTTGTAAACTTTATTAAATAAATTCTTCAAACTAAAACAAATTAACATTAAAATAAAAATAAAAAAGTTGTATTATATATATATATACACACACACACACACACACACACACACACACACACACACATATATATATATATATATATATATATATATATATATATATATATATATATATAATCTTATCGTTAACACAAAATATACACAACTAATTACATCGGTTAACAAGTTATAACTCATATACTAGACAAAATATAAAAAAGTAAAAAAGGTAAACTAAATAAACAATAGTTATAAAACGAATGCAAACTTGAAAAAAATTTGAAACTAATGTATTAGAAAAACAAAAAAAATATATACTAAATTAGAAAAAGGAAATGTGATACAACTATAAAATTATAAAAAGAAAAAGAAAAGAAAGAACATAATATGTAATCAGTTAATTGTATATAGATTACTGTAGAAAAAAAAACAAATAAGAAAATATAATAAGACGATACGTACAAACGAGCAAAAACATGATACAATTTTTTTTAATGTTAATTTGTTTTAGTTTGAAAATTTTATTTAGTAAACTTTACAAAAATAAATTATATAAAATTATTAAAAGAGATATGATATTTTAATTTAAGTTGGATAAATATGATATTTTGAAGTTTAGTTGAAAGAATAAATGAGTAAGGGTATAATGGTCATTAATTAATAAGCAATATTAATTATGAGTTTTAAATGTTTTAAAAATAATTAAATTAATGAATTTGGGTATATATGATATTAATGATGTTTAAGAGAGATATATGTGATATTATTAATTAAATTTGGGTATATATGGTATTATGATGTTTAGGAAGGATATATATGATATTAAAGTTTTAGGTTGGGTATATATGATATTATGAAGTTTTGAAAGGGTATATTACCTTTCTTGGCAAAAAAATTTGGATTTCATGTTCTTTCTCGCCTAAAATAGAATCTTATATTACCTTTCTTGGCAAAAAAATTTTTACAATACCTTTATTGTCAAATTTTGTATTTTATATTACCTTTCTTGGTAATTTTCCCTAGTTTCAAAAGACAACTCCAAAAATAAGTATAATTAAAATCATAATTTTTAGTGTATAAGAAAAATGTCGTAATAATAAATGTTAAAAGAACACTAAATAAAAATGTATTAAAATAAAAGAGCTAAATAAAACATAACACTAAAAATAAAGAATTGTTATGAAAAATTTAAATTTAAATTTTAAAAAAAAAAAAAAAAAAACCAACCATGATGAAACAGATTACAAATTTTCATTGGACGATTGCATATGATAATTTAAATTTAAAATTAAAAAAAAAAAAAGAAAAAATCAACCATAATGAAACACATGGTAGATTAGGGTTGTTATCGGGACCAAACCGGACCGAACCCGAATTCGGCCCAAATCTAAACCCGATTACCGGACCATTTTAATGTTTTTTTGTGCCGGTTCCGGTTAATTCCCGAACCCGGTAGGACCGAATACCGAATTGGACCCAAATCTAAACCGAGGACCGGACCAATACTCTATAATCGAGACCGGTTCGGTTCGAGAAATTGGTCCAACATGTAACACCCCTAGTAGATTTTCATTGGGTGATTGCATATGATAAATGTATGTATATATAATTACTACAAGAAATGTAAATCATTTTTGTGTGTGCATACTCAAATTTATACACGAAGACTGTATTTCGTTGTGAACCTAATCATAGACATGTTTATTTTTTTTCTTTTAACGGCAAACTATACTACTCCTACTCTTAAACTACTTTTTTACCCCAATACTTACTTTCTCCACTTAAATTTCAACTTGCTTCCGACGGGAATCGAACCCGTGACCTCTCACTTACATATCATCCCTCTTATTAAATGGGCTAAACCCCATTGGTCATAGACATGTTTAGTTGACATTTAAAAATATTTGTTTAATTGATTTAATGAATTACATGGTCGTGAGTGAATCTTAGGCCCTGTCCTATAAATTTAAAATAGGTTTCTAAACATGAACTTTTTAGAAGTATAAACATATTATTAATACAAATAATGGTATAATTAAATATCCAAAAAAGTAATATAAATATAGCAAAATGTTTTCATTTAATTTATGGACATCTCCTAAAAATAAAATGGGTTTATGTTTTCATGTTACACCAGAAAGAAACAATAAATTATCGATGAGACCGTAACAAATTAGGGCTTTTGTGCCATCGCCCTTATTGTCCACCTTAAAAACCGGCCATGATGAATTACATATGTCATAAGTCATACGAATGAGACATTTTCTTTCCACTTATTTACTCTTTTGATTTTTCTATACATGATTATCATCTTTTTAGATAAATTTTTAGATACAAGTATTACGCATACTAATCATTTATCTTAAAGAAAAGATGTTATATTTTATTTTAATCTATAACGTGTAATCTATCTATTCGACATGTATTTTGACATCGTAATCTTCATTTTCCGAAGTGAAATTTTCCTTCTCATTCAAAAAGTATATATAATTTGTAAACTTATCACCAGACGGTCGTTAATGGTAGTACCAATGTGCTTTTTCCAATCAAGTGGTTATTGGTTTAAGTTTCACTTGAGATATGTAATAGTAATAGTAATCTTGTATAGTTTCCTGTATATATCCTTCCTAATTTGTAGATAGTTTGTTAGGCTATCTTTTCCTATATATATTGTTTCTTTGTATTCATTCAAGGCAATGGAAATTATTCATTCCAATAATATGTATGGTGTTGTTAAATAAATATGTGATAATTAGGCATAACGATGGACGGGACAGAGATTTCATTTCCTATTCGCATCCTTCCTCCTTACTCTTCTTCCAATCCTGGTCCCCATCGCTGTTGGGAATGAGATTGTCTCAATCAGGGATCCCCATTTGAGAATCATGTTTTCAACTTCTTAAATAATTTATCAGTTTAAACTGTGAATAGTAGTTTATTAGATACTAGGTTAATACTCATGTATTACATTGGTTGACTTAATAATAATATTTAAAAATAATATTTATGATATATAAATTATAGTAATAATAATAAATTAGAGTTTATATAATTTTGGTTAATTAATTATTAAATCAGTTAAGTTAAATTTTAATATGATGGATTTGATTTGATTTAAATTGGATGGTATTAAATGACATGACAAATTAAAAAATTACAAGTGACAAATTAAAAAAACATATGACAAATTTTAAATTTCTATACGTACTTTCTATAAATTGGATAGTAATTATAGAAAGTGCGTATAAAAATTTTAAAACAAAATAATTCAAGCATTTTTGAGTTATTTACATATATAATTTATAATAAAACTAAAAGTAAAAAGTCTATGCAAAAGACTTATAAAGAGATATAAAAGAATAGACTAAATTACATAAATGGTCCCTATGGTTTATATGAAATTACGGTTTTGTCCCTGAAAGAATTTTATTACACCAGCAGTCCCTAAAATCGAAAAGTTGTAACATTTTGGTCCCTTAAACTAACGGCCGTTAACTTGAGCCGTTAGTTTCAGGGGCATTTTTGTCTTTTTGACTTTCAAGGACCATTTATGTAATTTTCAAACTTTCAAGGACCATTTATAAAATTTTCATACTTTTCATATATATTTATCATTTCTTTCTTTTTTATAATTTAATTATTTAAATATAACATTTTATTTTTATTTCTTTTGTTTTAATCATTAATTTTTATTTGTATGTTTATTGTTATTATTAATGTTATTTTTTTTAAATATTACTATAATTATTTATTTAACATTATTATATGATAAACCTAGTTCATTTTTTTTTCAATTATTTTTTTTATTTAAGAATATTAAAAATAAAAACTAGTTGTAGTTTTTTCGTTCAGAAAATATAAAATCGAAATGATTTATTTCTTTTCTCCATTCAAAAATTTTCAAAATAACAAAACGTGTTGAAGTTTTTTTCGTTTGGAAAAAGAATATAATAAAAATGTTTCGAAGTTTCTTCAATGCAAATACTTAATAAAATTTTTTATTTCTAAATGATTTGAAAAAAGCAAGAATTGGAATGGTTCATTGCTTTTTAGTCATTAAATTACAAATGGTTTGTTGTTTTTATTGAAAATTTTGAAATTGTATTGATTTTTATCTACGTTTAATTAAAAATCAGAATGGTTCTTTTGTTTGAAAAAAAATCAAAAATCATAATGGTTTACCGTTTTTTGATCAAAAAAATTAAAATCAAAATGGTTCGTCATTTTTTTTATAAAAGAAATTTTAATACAAGATGGTTATCGTTGTTTAAAAAATCAAAAATTATAATGGTTCATCATTTTTTTATCAAAAAAATTATCAAAATGGTTCATCGTTTATTTGATCCAAAAAACAATATTGGAGTGGTTCGTAAATTTTTTTATCGTTGTTTAATCAAAAAACAAAAGAATAATTTTGATTTTTAATTAAACGTAGATAAAAAAATCAATACGATTTCAATTTTTTCAATAAAAACAACAAACCATTTGCAATATAATTTATTTGACTAAAAAGCGATGAACCATTCTAATTCTTGATTTTTTTCAAACCATATAGAATTAAATTTATTTATTAATTATTTGCAATGAAGAAACTACGAAGCATTTTGATTATATTCTTTTTCCTAACGAAAATAGCTTCAACACGTTGTTATTTTGAATTTTTTTTAATGGAGAAAAGAAATAAATACATTACGATTTTAGATTTTCCAAACTAAAAAACTACAACTAGTTTTTATTTTATTTTTCTTAAATGAAAAAAACAATAGAGAAATATTTGGATCTCAATAAATAATTGAAAAAAATGAACTAGGTATATCATATAATAAACTTAAATAAATAATTATAGTAATGTATAAAACAAAAATAACATTAATAATAACAATAAACATACAAATGAAAATTAATTATTAAACCAAAAGGAATAAAATAAATAAAATGTAATATTTGGATAATTAAATTATAAAAAAAAAAAAAAGAAATGATAAATATATATATGAAAAGTATGAAAATTTCATAAAATGGTCCCTGAAAGTTTGAAAATTACATAAATGGTCCTTGAAAGTCAAAAAGACAAAAATGCCCCTGAAACTAACGGCTCAAGTTAACGGCCGTTAGTTTCAGGGACCAAAATGTTACAACTTTTTGATTTTAGGGACTGCTAGTGTAATAAAATTCTTTCAGGTACGAAAACCGTAATTTCATATAAACCACAGGGACCATTTATGTAATTTAGTCTAAAAGAATAATATTTTGATTATTTAAAGGTTATATACAATGATATTTAATAATTTATGTAAAATATAATTTACATTGTAAAATTAAATATATACAATAATTCATATTAAAACACAAAATAGAACCGAGGTTGGGGATTAAAGTGCTCCCATCTCCGTTATTTTAAATCGTGGATTTCATGTTCTCATCTCCAGTCAACTTGAGATTCCTGAATCAAATCGAGATCAAGTTTCGGATTTTCAATAGATGATGTGTTTTTTCCCCGTCAAACCTATTGATAATATAGTTTCCACTAGTCTACTAACCCATGTATCACATGGTGATTTTTTTATGAAAAGATAAGAAAAGTCATATAAGAATAAAACACAATATTAGGAATATGGGTGTATATTTAAAATGAAAAAAAATCCATAAATTGAAAAACAATTATAAAGATGTTAGTATTTTGTATTTAAACATATGATTTAATTAAAAAAAATTCATTTTGTCATACTATATTATAATATGTTTTGAAATATTAATTTCACAATAAATAAAAGATTAACAAATCAAATTATAATATGTGGTGTGTTTTAAATTTGAAAATAATAATTTTGCTTTATAATTATAACTTCGAATATAAAAAGATAAGTATTTAAATTTGACAAAAATATTATTTTTTAGGATGATCAATTTTATGATTTTTATGAGAAATTAGGGGTACTTAATTTTATGGTTATAAATATTTTAGTATGTTGAAATATAATTGATTGATCTAATAAGTAAATGTGGAGGTGAAAAATTACCATACAATATCACGACGAAGTGTGGTGATAAACATTTTTTTATTTACAAAAATATAGTATAGATTTTAATTGTCTTATATTTTATCAAGAAAATTGGTAATTCGGTTGTTTTTAATATAATATGTAACACCCTCCAAACCGCTTAAAAAACACGTCATTTACAATACACAGGTGGCAATAACGCATATATAATTCATTACACATGTCAAGGTTTACACAAGCACTTGATAATTTAAAACATTTTACATCACATAAACAACTCTGTTTAACCCATCATACATAACCCCCAAAAACCCAGATACAAGTCGTCTCATACATACCCAATACAATTAGCCACATTTACCTAACAATACAGTGATCACATACAGTCAGCAAGGCAAACCCTCTGCAGCAAAATCAAAGCTCCTACTTTCGCTCAGGAGTTGGGCCCTATCTTCTGTCCCCCTGACAAACACATTCAGACTCGAATACGTAAGCTTCGCAGCTCGTGAGTACACAAGGGTTAGACGCTGCACTAAAACACATAATAACATAACGCATGTACGCATGGTAACCACTGTAGCTCTACACTATCTGGCATAACTCATGCCACATTAGCCTCGGCACTTGAAATCCAATACATAATGAGATACTCATCTCAATTGGGGAAACCCCTCCCCCCCCCCCCCCCCCTTGCGGCCAAGCCACGCCCATGGAGGCTAGCAGGAATAACAAGCTCAGGAGCGACCTGTCAATAAACACACACACACACACACACACACACACACACACACACACATATATATATATATAGGGAACCCCTACAATGGGTTAAACAGAGCTACTCAGATCCCGTGATAACTCATCGCGATCACACTATAATGGATCTCATTCGCAACATTATACATTCACATGTATCACATATAAAGAAAGGTAAGATCATACCTGAGGGGCAGCTCGCAGTGCCCAAACAGATCATATAACTCATATGATATATAAACACGGGAAGACTCAAGGAAACGCGACTAGTCTTTTAAAAAATATCGCGTACTCACCTGGATCACTCAGATAATTATCACCAATCTGCGGAACTAACTCAGTCTCGGCTCAATCTCGACAAATCTCGGTAACACATAATGAATCTTCCCAGATTAATCTCGATTCAAAAAATAACTCTGGATAACCCATAATCATTAATGCAACTGATTGACCCCAAAAAGTAACTTCAACTAGGCCCTACGGCCCAAAAGCAAGTTCAGCCCAACATAGTCGCATCGCAGCCGCGCTGCCCCCATCGCGGGGCGCGCTCACAATCGCGAACCGCACTCAGAACCCTAGCCCGTGGTCGACCCCAAGCCCCTCATCGCGGTCGCGCTCACTCCATTGCGACCGCGATCACGATGATTTGCAGGTCTCTCTGCTCTGTCTCTGTGCTGTCCAGGAGGTAATAAACCTCCATAACTCGATTTCAGCCACGGAAACCCCCCAGAAATCATATCAAAACACTTCTAAACACTTGCTATACAAATCCCCAACATATCAATCCAAATAATACACGAAATCATAATTAAATCAAAGGTTTCTCACCTTGAAACTCCAAGAACACAAAGATGGAGCTTAATTGACGAATTCCCAGCACAATTTTTGATTCTTCCTTTTAATTTTGGTCACCAGCAGCACGAAATCGCACACACACAACCCTTGTAGTTTGAGAAATGAAGGAAGCAAGAAACACAATATACATATATACTTTTTCAGTTATAACGTGGGTTCGACACCGATACCTGGCCCCGTTATCAGAAATCCACTATTTATATCATTAAATCTCATTTAATCTCGTGAATCCACAATTATAATTAATCCAATAAAGTTATCTCCCGAAGCCACGTATTATCCGTCCCAACACGTATAATCCACTATACGGGACGCAATTGGACCAACGCAATAATCAATAAAATATTCAGTCAATGAGATAATTACACGCACCTGCTCGGGAGTCGGGGTGTTACATAATAAACTTGATTGATATTTGAGTCGAATAAATTGAGAAATCAATCTAAGATAAATTCATTTACTTTTTAATTAATTAAATTGATTGTGATCATGTTCTAAATTAGGAAAAAAAGAGCGGGAAAACGAAATATATAATGGCTTTAGAAAGAAGACATGTGGTGAAAATTGTTTTCTTTTATTATAAAGTATAGATAGATAGATTTGATGTGGCCATATAGCAACAAATAAGGCCCTAAGCTTAATTTACATAACCAAATCATGGGTCCCACCTTAAAACAAATCAAGGCAAACATATTGCCATTTATATCAACTCCAAGAAGGCCCTGAGCTTAACTTACTTTGTAATCTTAAAAACTATGTATGTTCCATTTGTCACTATGTATAATATATATAGTTGAGTATGAGCATAGTCATCCAATAAGAGATGAAGTTTTCCAAGTATTTTGGATTCTATGTTTCACTTGTTCTTCTCTTCCTATGCAAAGCCACAGGGTTAGAATGCGAACCTTTCGATACCACTTTAGGGTTTGCATCACAAGCACTCAATGAATCCAACTTCGACATCCAAAGACCGTATAATGTTCCACTCAATCAACGATACCGTTTTTCCAATGACATTCATAAACTTTGGGTGTTCAAGAATGATAAACCTCACATAATTACCAGCAAAACAAAACCACGTACAGAGATTCGTATACAGGTAAATATTTAGTCATTTATGTAAAATTTGCTTTCTTTTTCCTGATTTTGTTTTAAAATGACACTCTTACTTACAAGCTAACAATTGCTTTTATCTTCTTTTGCAGGGCTATGATTACTCTTCGGGTGTTTGGCAATTTGAAGCGTATGGATACGTACCGAGTGGGACAAGTGGAGTGTGTGTAATGCAAGTATTTGGGTCGAACCCCCCACAGGCTACAACCACAATGCTAAGAGTTTATAACGATGGTCTTTACTATTACAGGAATCCTGTTATTCTTCCTAATTTATGCAACAAGTGGTTTCGACTGAACGTTATACATGATGTGGAAGGAAACAATGTTAAGGTTTTCATAGACGGGGTTCTCAAATATAATGGACCTGATCATGGCGGAAAATCCCATTATTTCAAGTGTGGAGTCTACTCTCAAGAGGATGCTTCCTTCTATATGGAGTCTCGTTGGAAAGATATCAAAATATTCAAAAAGATATGAGTATCCTTTCGTTTCTTTTATATTAAGATTTCTAGCTTTAACATGATGATAAAGCTACGTTGATTTCCAAATATACCGGTTGATTTCTCTTGTTATCGTTGTTGCAATCATCTATAAATCATTTATGTTATATATGTGACTAAGTATGCATCACATTGATCTCAATATTGCGTAAAATAAATTTTAGATAAAGGGATTAATATGGTTGTGATGAGCGACAATCTATCGAAGGGTATGGAACAAGAAATTTAACCCGATATTCTCTCTAGAAAACACATACATATACTTTCTTTGGGTATACATTCTTGATTTCCTTTTTTTAAACAATGGTTAGTACATATCTAATTATTATCGATTTATATACGTTTTGTTATAATGTATGTATACATTTCTAACCTATATGCATAAAGCATTAGCGAAAAAACAAAAAAGAAAATGACAAAAGAAAGGTTGCAAAGCGAAAAAACAAAAACACAACATAACTTAAACCACCAGCTAAGAAAAAATCGAGAAGACAAATCGGAACAAAAATATGAAAAATAAAACTAGCTAAAATAGAGAGCCTAGGTGGCGTTTGGTTCGCAGAATCTTTTAAAAGGAATAATCTGTAAGGAATTGGAATCTGCGAGGAATTGGAATTAGAATCCAAATCATGTTTGGTTGGCTAAAAATGAAATTGGAATCCAATTTCATAATTCGTTGGTAGGATGAGATGGGATGGGTGGGTAAAGATGCATAAGTCTCTAAGGTAGGAATAGGATGAGATGGATAGGGGTAGGGTGGGTGGGTGAGAAGGGGTGGGTAGGGTGGATGAGGGAAGGGTAGGTGGGTAAGGGTAGGTATGGTGGGTAGTAGGTAAGAGTAGGTCAGATAGCGTAGGGAGGGTAAGGGTAGGAGGGTAACGTATGATGGATGATGGATGAGGGATGGGTAGGTGGGTAGGGGTAAGTATGGTGGGTAGTAGGTAAGACTATGTTGGACAACGTAGGTAAGGTAGGGGTAGGTGGGTAAAGGTGGGTGGGATGGGGTAGGGTAGGGGTATGGGTAGTTATGGTGGGTGGTAGGTAAGAGTAGATCGGATAGCGTAGGTAGGATAGGTGGGTCGGGTGGGGTGGGTAATGTATGATGGATGAGGGATGGGTAGGTGGGTAGGAGTAGGTATGATGGGTAGTAGGTTAGAGTAGGTTGGATAACATAGATAGGGTTGGGGTAAGTGGGTTAGAGGTGGGTGGGGTGGGATGGGATAGGGTGGGATGGGATAGGGTGGGATAGGGTAGGGTGGGTATGGGTATGGGTGGGTGGGTAGGTAGGTAATGGTAGGTATGGTGAGTAGTAGATAATAGTAGGTTGGATAGCAAAGGTAGGGTTGGGGTAGGTGGGTTAGAGGTGGGTAGGATGGGATAGAGTAAGGGTAAGACTAGACATGGTGTAGTGTAGTGTGTTAAACGTAATGGGTATTTTTGTAATCAACCACTTTCTGTTTTGAAAATGAATTGAATTCCATCCATTGTGTGAAGGAATGTTATTTTCCTTTATTCATTGGAAATTTTCAATTTTGATGGATCCAATTTCTTTTTATAGTTGAACCAAACACATGAATTGACTGAAATTAGATTCCTTTCCCCTCCAATTCCCTCGGATTCCAGTGAATCAAACGACCCTAAGGCTAGCAGCAAACAAAAGATTAGACCAATATGAAAAGCCACCTTAAGCCCTTGATAGATCTCGTTTAATCCAAGTAAAAAAACACAAACTTACAGCCTTCAACAAGACAACTCTCTATAATACATATACATTAAGTATCTTACAAAGAGTAATTGGTGTAAAAAAAACAAAATTCGGTATAATCAATAGGAGCAGAATTAATTAGACGATATAATTTTTGTCCTAAGAATATATACAACGGGTACGACACATCTCTATATGTTGTTTTAAGTCTCAATCATCGTTCATCTCAAGGATTTGATGTAGTCAAATATGGTTTAATTCTTCGTTGGAATCGAGTAACTTAAACAAATTAACTGTATGCAGTAGTAGATTTTTTGGTAATAAAACATTCTATCGAGTTAACTTTATTGATAAAAACATTTGTAAATTTATGAATCAGACAAATTTATATATCTAAAAGTATTTACTATTTGTTTATAATGTACAACAAATAATATATTTTAAGCCAACATGAGGCCATTTTCAGTCGTTCTTCAATAAAGACAAATGTATATACTTGAAGTCTTGAAGTAGGGGGGTTTTGTTAGTAATTTCCGATAATTATAGCCTAAGATTTAGGCTTTACATAATTTGGTGTATGGATAAACATTACCTTATGATACAAGCTGGTATCATATTAGAACAAGGAGTCTAAGTTTTAATAATTATCCAAATATATACGTGAGGTGTATATATATGTGTGTGTGTGTGTGTGTGTGTATATATATATATATATATATAGATTCAGGTTCAAAAAGGTACCTCTCGAAATCAAGTGCACCCGAAGGTACCAACCTTAAAAAACTTTTTTTAAATTTTTTTTCTCATAATCATGTTTAATTTAATGTTATACGCATGATATATGAATTTCACATACATTCACACTTTCTGTGTCCTTAAAAATTATGTGAATGCTCAATGCATATTTATGTGAATGGTCATCCATGTGAATGATCATTTCACACAATGTGAATGATGTGAATGACCATTCACATTATCTTTTTTTACTATTCACAAGATTTATGATGTTGCTTCTTTTGAAAAAAAGTTTTATAATGTTGTCTTATACATTTCTATTCAAAAAAAATATATGTGAATGATCATTCACATTAGGGTACGCTGGAATCTTATAGGTACGCTGATGAACCTGATTATATATATATATATATATATATATATATATATATATATATATATATATATATATATATATGGGATCATTGCAGAACCTAAATTTAATGTAGAACCATAGAATAATATCGTCCATAGATTAGATTAATCTAATGGTCTTGATTAAAACCATAAATTTTGGAATTAATGAAAAAAAGATTGACATTAGAGATTATTTAATTCTTTCAGGGGTAAAAAAAGGAATAGATTGGAAATAGCAAAAAGATTGATATTATTAAAATAAATATCCTTTTTCTTTAAATTAAAATAACATTAATATGATTAATTGTTAAATCAAAAAAATTATACCATAAAAACGAGAATTTTATACTCTTTAAAACGAGACCGGTCATGATATATTTTTTTCGAAAAAATTTTACGTGTTTATTTTTCGTAAAAAAAAATACCGAGACCACCATGCAATGTAGCATGGCCGGTATCATTCAATGTCGAATGAACACTTGATATCATATATTGAACGTCGATGCAACACTGCATGTACATTCAAAATTAACAGAACCAAAATAATGGTCAAACTTAGTAGTCAAAAGTTGGTTGATTTAATGGGAACAGTAATGACATATTTTTTTCGAAAAAATTTTACGCGTTTATTTTTCATAAAAAAAAGTTACCCAGACCACGATGCAATGTAGCATGACCGATATAATTCAACGTCGATGCAACACTGCATGTACATTCAAAATCAACAGAACCAAAGTAATGGTCAAAATTAGTAGTCAAATGTTGGTTGATTTAATGAGAACAGTAATGACATATTTTTTTCGAAAAAAGTTTACGTGTTTATTTTTCGTAAAAAAAAATTACCCAGACCACGATGCAATGTAGCATGACCGATATAATTCAACGTCGATGCAACACTTGATGTCATATATCCAACGTCGATGCAACACTGCATGTACATTCAAAATTAACAGAACCAAAATAATGGTCAAGATTAGTAGTCAAAAGTTGGTTGATTTAATGAGAACAGTAATGATATATTTTTTTCGAAAAAATTTTACGTGTTTATTTTTCGTAAAAAATTTTTTACCTAGACCTCCATTCAATATATTATATAGAGATCATTCAATGTCGAATTACGGTTTATATCACACATTCAACACTGCATGCACCGTCGATATTAAAAGAGTCAAAAATGGTCAAAGTGGGCAGTCAAACTTGGTAGGCTACTATTAATTCAATATTAATTGAATAATTACCATCTTATCCCTAGTGTTATATAATAATCCAATGGTTTAGATTGGTTCTATAGTTATGCACTAAATTAAGGTTCTGCGATGGTCCCAACCCTATATATATATATATATATATATATATATATATATATATATATATATATATATATATATATATATATATATAGATTGGGGTTCGATTGAGAACTTTTGTGTGCATCGAGGCACCATTGAGAACTTTTGTGCATCGAACTATCTACCAATGGTGCACAAATGGCATTTAGGGGATATTAAATGTATGGAAATTATTTTTGAATTTAAATGTTTTTAAAAATAATTAATAGCTAAATTTGGTATGAAAATCACCATTAACTTCTTACCTAAAACCACTCCCTCTTTCTCTCTCTATCTCTCTCTCTCTCTCCTCTCTCTTAGCCCCCTCTTGATTTTGGAAGAGATGAACGATATGCATGATTTATGTTTGTATGAACGATTCATGTTTGTATTATGATGTATTTTGATTTTGTATTATAATTCCTGTTTTACCCCTCTGCGAATTTCATTATGTGCCCTTGATGCATAAAACTTTCTATTTAATTACCCTTTTGTCATTTGATCTAACCCACACATTCTTTTCATCCAATGGCCAATGGAGGTTCTTTTGTGCCTCGATGCACAAAAGTTCTCAATGGAACCTCCCTATATATTTTTTATATATATATATATATATATATATATATATATATATATATATATATATATATATATATATATATATATATATATATATATATTGAGGTTCAATTAAGAACTTTTATGCACCGAGGTACCTCTAGGAACTTTTGTGCACCAAAAAATCAAATAAGGGTGCACTAAGGGTATTCCTGGAATATTGAATGTGTAAAATTAAATATATGGAATTAATTATAATAGGTAAATTAGAATGAAATAAGGAATAAGTATTCTAAAAAAGTAACCACATCCTCATATCTCTCTCTTTCTTTATTTCTCTCTCTCTCCCTCTATTTCTCTCTCTCTCTCCCCACCGTATCCACCACACCCCCACCACCACCACCGCCATCATCACCTTTGTTGTAACAACCTCTCCACCGTATCTCTTTCTCTCTCTCTCTCTCTCTCCACCGTATGCATCGAGGAACCCCGCCAACCACTACCGCCGCCACCACCGCGATGATGATGAACATGATGAACAAGAGATGCAACTGATGATGAACAATACGATGAAACACGATGAACACGAAGAACACGATGAACGAAGAAGATGATGATGAACAAGTTGATGCATCCATTGGAACAATGATGTTGATGATTAACAACGATGCACCATGATGAACACTATGCATAGATGAACGATGATGATAAACGATGAATACGAAGATGATGAACGATGATGATAAACAATGAATACGAAGATGATGATTAACAGTGATGCATCACGAATTGTATAGATTTTGTATAGATAAAATCGATATGCATCACGAATTGAACGATTAATATGAAATGCATCAATATCTTCATCATTCTTTTTGAATTTGTGTGACTTTTGTTAAATTTGGAAGTGATCAATTGAATTTATTTTAACATTTATTATTTAGTTATTTGTTAAAATATTAAATTTAATGAGGTATGCACAATACCCAAAATGCCCTTTCATGTTTTTTTTAATGCACAATATGCATAAAATTGTCCAATTATTCACCCTTTGCCATTTAATCTAATCCATACAATTCTTTGATCTAATGGATGATATAGGTACTTTTGTACCTCGATACACAAAAGTTCTCAATTGAACCTCCCTATATATATATATATATATATATATATATATATATATATAATATATATATAATATAATATTATATATATTATATTATATATAATATATTATATATATATATATTATATATATGGTATCAAGTTTAGGATATCCAGTAGACAAAGGAAACGATTGTATTGAAGTTTTGAGTTAGTTTTCCCTGCAATTTTGTCTTCTTATTTTTTACATATTTGGTTCTTGGTACAATAGGTTTTGTTTTGACTGATTTTGTCTAAAACTTGTTCGCCTGGGCGGAAAAAAAAAAAAAAAAAAAAAACAAGATCTACTTTAACAAAAGTTAATTGTATGTTTTTTGTATTATCTAAATGATATACTATTCACTACGTACCAAAATAATTGTGTTGTATTTTAAGCAATGTTGTTAAAATCAATATCTTATCTGTGATCATTTTTTTCTTTGCAAAATCAAAACGTAAGATGGATATCGGGATCCAAGTATTCTCCTAAAATAATATTGTCTAATTCATGTGTTATATTTACATCAAAGAGTAATTTTACTTCAAATTAATAAAATATTTAAAATCCAAATATTATAAAGATAGTTAAATACAATTCTTGACAATATTTACACTCTAATTAAACAATTAAGCTTTTATATTTTAGGTGAACTCGTATATTATATTAACTAAATTAATACCCATGTATTACATGGATTGATGTAAAAGATTTGTTATAAATTAAATATCAATAAAGAGGTGTGATCCCTTAAAAACCTTAAATTTTTTTTTTATAAATTAAAATACAATAAAAACCAATAAAAAGATGACATACATACAAAATCATTGAGTCAATGATAAAAAATGATGATTCTAAGTCAATGTTTAAGTCAAAGAAGACGACTAAAATGTGATTCAAAATATTTGAATAAATGATTTAAATATAGTATTTTATGTCTCTTACATATGCAATTCAATTCAATTATTATCTTACTATTATTGATTAAAAAAAATGCTAAACCTTCATTCTGTTTTATTTGTTGTTGTGTTATTATCAATAATCCTATTGAAATCAACAAAATAATTTTTAAAATGGTAATTATTTTATACTATTAATTTTTATGAAGTATATTAATTTAAATTGTATAAATTTGTTAGAGATCTTAAAATAAACCATACATAAGTTTTTCTTATTTGAGATGTTTTAATTAATAATAAATATTTATTTTCTTAGTGATTAAAACTTGATATAACATTTCCAACGTCAACTTAATATATAATTAATTAAGTAAGATTAGTCGAAATTAAGTTATTTTAAAATATAATTTTTGCAACATTTATTTTTGAAGCTTTAGAAAATATTAATACAAAATTTTATTTAAGAAAATACATTTGAAATTTGAATGGTTATTTTTTTAATGTGTCAAAATTTAATACTTAACATATAAAGATTTGATAACAAAAAGTATTTTAAATTTATTTTAAACTAACGTATTTAATTATAATTTCGTAAAATCATTCGGACATTTAAAATATTGATATTTTATTGATCTTTTAAAATTTCTTATTATAAAAGTAAATTTTTTATTTTACCGATTTTTTAAATTATTTACTCTTTTGGACATTTAAACATGAGGTTTATTATTTTATTGATTTAAAAAAAAGAAAATTATTATAGCTTGTTAATCTTGAAAACTTTTAATGAATGTTGATTGTAGTTTGAATTATTTTAGGTAACAAAAATAATAAGTTTCAACATTAAAGTTTAAATTAAATCAATTAAATGATAAGAATGTTACTTAAATTAATGTTAATTTTTATTTTTGGAAAAAAAAGCGAGGAAATGAAAAAGTGAGGCATTAGAAAGGTGACACATGGCAAGAATTGTTCTCAATTATTATAATATATAGATATGTTTGTTATTAGTTAACTAATATATTTATCTTTTATATTTAACAAATTTGACTCATTTATTATAATATTTTTAAATTTTAATTTAAATAAACTTAGTAAGATCGACGAGATCTTAAGATCCTCTGATAGATCTTAAGATTTTCAGTAAGATCTTACCTTCCAGATATCCTATTTACTATCGTTCTTAATAGTACAGACGATAGTCAATTTTTCAATATTGTATCATGTATTTTTTGCAATATCTTTGATTTTATTTTATATGTTAATTAAGCTATTTTGTATATTTAGTTAATGTATTTCTTTGTTTAATGTTAGCTTCTAACGCAAATCAAATTTTAATATTCGTCATTTGACCGCGTCTTACATTTATTATTCTAATAATCTTTTCTTCGTTTACTATTATTAACCGTTGGATAATTAGGGTGCGTTTGACAATAAGCTTTTAGAATCTTTAGTTTTTTATTTATAAAATTTTGTGCTTAAAAGCTCTGTTTGATTGATAGGTTATAGGAGTTTAAACTTTTGATTCAGATTTGAAAGCATTTCAACGAGAAGCTACTTGAAGTAGCTTTCAAAACAAGCTTGAGCTTTTTCTTAAACGAATTTAGTTTTTTACCCTCCAAATAATTATAAACTGTAACATTTAACTAATATCAATGTCTTTTTATGTCATTTATTACTAAAAGTTACAGTTACAACTACTTTACCAAACACATTTATAAAAACAAAAAACATCAGCTCTTATAAAAAACTGTAGCTCCCAAAAGCTACTACAGCTACTAAAAGTTACAACTAGGGATGAGTTCGGTACCGGACCGGTACCGAACCGGTTGGTACTGATATTTTTTTTGTACGATTAAAGGTACAGATACCGAACCGAATTTAATTGACCGGTACCGTTTCGGTCGCGGTATCGGTACCGGTTTTACGGTGCTATACCGAATTTGGTACCGAAAATTCAAGAAAATAAATAACAACAAATTAATGGATCAAAAAAGAAGATTAGTCGTTTATAGTCCATTCTGAATACGTATGAACTATTTGACCGAATATCCATTGTAGCTTTCAAATACGCAACCCGCAAATCATTTAAAAATAATTAAAGTTAACAAATGTATATGTGAAGTAACAAGATGTAAAACTCAAAACAAAGATATGAAAATGAATTCGGTACTGGTACCGGTAGTACCGGTTTTTTAATGGTACCGAAACCGGTTAGGCGGTTAGTACCGATCCTGATTTAAATAAAAACAAGAACCGAATACCGGACCGAATGTACCGGTACGGTCTCGGTTCGGTACCGGTATTCGGTATAAAAATCTCATCCCTAGTTATAATTCACAGCTCTAGCTAATAATGTGAAACATACCCGTAGTGCACTCTAACTTTTATCATATACTTATTGATATCGGTTCAAATATATGAATTTGGTCACTTAATAAAGATTACCCAAAATTGATGTCGGATTTTTATTCTTTATCGTATAATTTTTTAACGTAAAATGTTACCCTATAAATATTTTTCTACGTCATGATTATTATTTTTATAAAATTGTACTATCATAAATAGAATAATCTTTATAACTATATTTAATTTATCAACTATTCGTTCCACTAAAGTTCGACATAGTTTCATAGATGCATGAACCTGATCCTACTTGTCTTGCCCGATACTAAAATAATACATATTTTAATTAACTTAATTCCCTGTAAAGTGTGAACCATCCTCTGGCCTGTTCACGTTGCCTCCAAAAACTTATAAACTAGAATAAATTAACAAAAAATAAAAAATATAAATTTATTAATAATAGTATTGTAAATTTTAATAGTTTTTGAGACAAGTTTCGATAGGAGATTTCAAGTTACGAAGTTCTACTGAAAATTAGCCACGTGGATGTTACATATGTGTCATGTAAGCACCGTGACCGTTTGCAACCTACACCATACCAGTTAGTGAGATTTAGGGGTGTTTGATTGCATATTCCATTAAGAGCTATCTAGATTTGGTGAGCTGTCTGAATTAAGTAATGCTGAATAGAGAAATAACTGAATAGATAATTACTGTTTGATTGTTTCGTTGACTAAACAGTCTGAATTAATTAAAATGACAATTTTAACCTTCTGTTTGAATTAAAAATCTGTTTGTTTTTTCAATCAAAATTAGGGTCTGAATGAAGATTTTAAATTAATAAAAATAAATAATTTAATAATATACAACATTATCATGAAAGCTCCATTGACAATTATCATTTATAAATTATAAAAATTGATAGAATGTTTTTATTTTCTTAAAACAAAAAATTGAATTTATCTATTTTATAATAATAAACTGCATTTATCTTTCTTAATTAAACGTAAATGCGACACATGACATTAAATTATCTTCTTTATTATTATTACACACACACAGATATATATATATATATATATATATATATATATATATATATATATATATATATATATATATATATATATATATATATATATATATATATATATATATATATAGGGTTGGGATCATTGCAGAACCTTAATTTAGTGCAGAATCATAGAACCAATCTAAACCATTAGATTATAATATAACACTAGGGATAAGATGGTAATTATACAATTAACATTGAATTAATAGCAGCCTACCAAGTTTGACTGTCCACTTTGACTTTTTTTTACTCTTTTAATATATAATGGACATGCAGTGTTGCATCGACGTTAAATATACGATATCAAAGTGTTCATTCGACATCGAATGGTCGTATTGGTAAAAAAAATTTACGAAAAATAAACACGTAAATTTTTTTTCAAAAAAATATATTCATGACCGTTCTCGTTAAATCCACCAACTTTGACTACTAATTTTGACTATTATTTATCTCTGTTAATAATGAACGTATATGTAGTGTTGCATCGACGTTAAATATACGGTATCAAAGTGTTCATTCGATATCGAATGATCTCAGGATCTCAACATGATATATTGCATCGTGGTCTGGGTAAAAAATTTTTTACGAAAAATAAAAAATATATATCATAACCGTTCTTGTTAAATCCATCAACTTTGACTACTAATTGTGACTATTATTTTGGCTCTGTTAGTAATGAACGTATATGCAATGTTGCATTGACGTTAAATATACGATATCAAAGTGTTCATTCGATATCGAATGATCTCATGATCTCACCATGATATATTGCATCGTGGTCTGGTAAAAATTTTTTTACGAAAAATAAAAAATATATATCATAACCGTTCTCGTTAAATCCACCAACTTTGACTACTAATTGTGACTATTATTTTAGCTCTGTTAATAATGAGCGTATATGCAGTGTTGCATTGACGTTAAATATACGATATCAAAGTGTTCATTCGATATCGGATGATCTCATTATCTCACCATGATATATTGCATCGTGGTCTTGGTAAATTTTTTTTTTTTTACGAAAAATAAACACGTAAAATTTTTTCGAAAAAAATATATCATGACCGGTCTCGTTTTAAAGAGTATAAAATTCTCGTTTTTATGGTATAATTTTTTTGATTTAAAAATTAATAATATTAATGTTATTTTAATTTAAAGAAAAAAGATATTTATTTTGCTAATGTCAATCTTTTTGCTATTTCCAATATTTTCCTTTTTTACCCCTCCAAGAATTAAAATATCACTATTACCAATCTTTTTTTTCACCAATTCCAAACTTAACTCTTTTAATCAAGACCATTAGATTATTCTAATCTATGGACGATATTGGTTATACAGTTCTACACTAAATTTAGGTTCTGCAATGATCCCATCTATAAATGGAAAAAGAGACATAAGTCACGCATTCGCCTTTGCCTTTCTTCGCTATGTAAATAGAGGTCCGGAGGAAGAAGTGCCAGAACCTCAACAAAAGTGGGAGAGTACTTTTTCCCAACCTGTTGCTTCTAAAGACTGCCCTCTCTCGGTTGGATGTTGGTCCAGCCTACTACGTATATATATATATATATATATATATATATATATATATATATATATATATATATATATATATATATATATATATATATATATATATATATATATATATATATATATATATATATATATATATATGGGGGTTCAATGGAAAACCACCATGCACCTGAAAACTTGTGAAAACCGCTCTGCACCACCACAAATGCATCAAATTTCCCACGTGATGCATCAAAATCCCGCGTGATGCATCAAATTTTCCGCATGATGCATCAAAATCCCGCGTGATGCATCACCTTATTTACGATCATGCCACCGCGTTTTTAATGAGATGCACCAAATCAGACAGTGGTCATAGGTTTCCATAGTTTTCAGGTGCATAGTGGTTTTCCATTGAACCCTCCCCTATATATATATATATATATATATATATATATATATATATATATATATATATATATATATATATATATATTATAATTACCTTAATAGAATATGGTTCGAGAGAGTACCACCCTTATTGCGCACCAGAAGGTACCACCTTTAAAAAAAACTTTTTTTAAATTTTTTTCATAAACATGTTTTAATTGACGTTATGAAAATCATATGTAAATTTCACATACATTCACATTTTCTAGCTCCTAAAAAATGATGTGAACACACACTTACAAAAATTTGAATGTATGTGAACGCACATTTATGTGATCCGTGTTTTCATGCACTTAGAGTGTTCGGATTTGCGTGAAATTCACATATGATCTGTGTAATGTTAATTAGAACATTTTCATGAAAATTTTTTTCAAAAAAATTACTTTTAATGGTGATACCTTCTGGTGCGCTGCATAATGGGTGGTACTCACTTGAACCTAAATCTACCTTAATATAACAAGTTGTAAATTTGATTTGTTCGTTTTTAAATATAAAAACAAATAGGAAGAATACATGCAAATAATTATTTCAGGTAAACCAACACGTGTCACTTGAGTATGGATTCTCATGATATTTTGGCCGACTTTCCTGTGTGCAAATAGTAGCACCCGAAGAGAAGGAGAAGGAGAAACGCTTCAATCGTCCGGTTCTTTTTTTATTTTTGTTGGGAAAAAAAGGGTAGTAATGGAAAATAGATGAACTTAATGGGGAACACACAAGGTCTCCTGACTTATTAAATGGTCTGATCGAATTTGGTGCTTATTTAGATAAGTTATCATCAAACAAAGCTTATTTGAAATGGGCTGACCGATTTTTTTTCATTAAGTCCAATAAGTTGCAATCAAACAGCCCCTTATACTGGTCAATTGACTTATTAGACAAAATAAACAGGGTTAACTCCATATTTATACAATGACATTTTCATCTTTTATCAATTTATATAATGAAATCACTTTTGGCATAATTTAGGTAATAACGTTTGACTTGTTATAAAAAAATGCAACAACATTTTTCATTTTTTACCAAGTAATGCAATGAAATTATATTTAACATGATTTATGCAATAATGTTTAAACTTATTGTACAAACATGCAACGTAAGTTACCTAGTAATATATTGATTTATTGTACATCACTGAAAAATCTAGATTAACACATCTATATATATATAAATTCATGTCACCAAATTCAATTCCTTAATAAAATAAAGGTCACACTGCAAAACTATCATTTATTTCCATTATTCAATTGCAATTATTTTCATAAGTTTTATTGTAATCTTTGTTTTATTCTCGTTAGACCTTAGGGATAGTAGTGGGTCGGATTGATATTTGTCTTCCCATCCTTATTTATTTAAATTCGTTATTTGTCATGATTAAAAAATGAAGTGACTTTAATAGACATTATCGTCAGACAATTTGTGATAACCGCAGAGATCGAAAATAACAATTTAATATAAAGTTAATTGATCTACGATGTAAAACTTTACCATTTACATTAACAACCAACCAATCATGCGATGATATTGACTGTTTATGGTTAACAATGATCAAATTTAAACCGTAAAAATTAATCATTTGGATTACATGTTTAATTATGAATCCCACATATATCCTTAATCATGTGACGGTAAATCCTTATTAAGTATTTGTAGTTTTTTAACTGAAAACGAGCAATAACTTTTTAAGCCTGGTATGAAAAAATTTATAATAAACCAATAGAAACAAAATATCGTATGGAATTCAGATACGTTTTTCATCCGACCCGTACTATATTAACGAAGATAGTGCATGAATTTTTTTGCATGTAGTTGTGTCAGGAAAATTTTAATGTACAATAAATTAATAAATTACCAGATAATAAGAATATTAATGTTGCATATTTTGATAACAAGTTTAAATTTTTGTTGCATCATATTAAAAATAATTTCGTAACATAAGTTGGTAAAGACTAAAAGAGGAAAAACGTCGTTCCATTTTTTTATAACAAGTTTAAACGTCACTGCATAAACTGTGTTTAAAAGTAATTTCGTTGCATAAACTGATAAAAAATGACAATGTCGTTGTATAATATGTGGTTAACCCAAATATACAAAGGGAGACTTCATTGAAAGAAACTCATACATATCCACCCCAACCCCACCTACCGTACATACCCACCCTAGCCATTCCCACCCCAACCCAATTAAAGTCTTTTAAATCTCAAAATCCTGTAATCCAAACGCTACCTTATATTCTTTTAAATCTCAATATTTCTTCTTAGTACCAAACTAAATTATGTCATTTAATGTTTTGTGATTGAATGTACACATCTTTGTTTAGTTTCTATGGGTATGAGTTATCCTCAAAGGATTAAAAGTTTAAAACCACACAATACCAATATTTTTTAAATCCATCGATAAGATTTTTTTTCTCTTACAAATATGATACATATATTTTGATTTTGAAATTTTAATATAATATATTTTTTTATAGAGCCCGATTGAAAAACCACACTCTATTGGTATGAAAAACCAAGCTCTATGTAGAAAGGTTCTATATTAGAATGGAAAACTAAAGTATATCTGTCAGATGGTTTAGTAGCCACAAACTCGTCATATTCGACTTCATCCGTATCATCATCTGAGGCTGCATAAACTTTAAGATTTAGAGAAAAATTAAACTATTGATATTTTAGTTGTTTTACATATATGTATAACAAAAACCTTGCATTCCTTCTATCGGACAGTTGTCAAATCCGCCGCTAGTAATTTCATGCAGTTCACAATCGCACACAGTCTTAGTGTCCCAACACTTCAAAATGTGGAGTGATTTATCTACCGGTAATGACTCACAACGGGTATAATACAAACAGAACAACTGTATTATAAGGAGAATAATCAAAATCATACTAGTATATAATAATGTACCAATTGAACAAGTATTCATACTGTGATGATAATGATTGGTCCAGCATAACAACAACTATCAACATCCCTATCCCAGTGTCCCTGTGATGCTTTCAAGCATTCAACAATGTAGGAACACTAGTCTATGTAGTGGATTGAATTTGTGTTTGTTATAGATGACAAAAAAAAGTTAGTTGACTCCACCGTTCTTTGTGCAACCAGCAAAAACAGATGAACACAAGACTAGGAAATTGAGCTTGAAGAGCCTACCCATTGTTTTGTCCTTCTTGATAATCTCAAGTACCTCTTTTGCTTTGAACTTTCAAGAGGTCCGACCACATTGTTGCCGCCATTGTTGGGTCATTGGATCATTCTTGTTGCTTATCCAAGGAGTAACAATCTGGCTTCCACCCATAGGGAAACCAAACAAATGATGAATCATTTCCTTGGTTATTGGGATGATGCATGTACTTGTTTATATGACACATTGTTTTTGGTCAAAGTTATCAACAAGCCAGTAACCTAAACGTCCCGGTATCTCTTTAATGTTCAGTTTCAGTATACTCCCAAACCCCATTTTCTTTATATTTTCTGCCGATCTAGATCAAATGTCTTAACAGTTGCGGTCAAAGACACAGGTGAACTACGTATAGCTACAATTTTGTAGTCGTTGGTTGGAGCATTGAACGAGTCATCATGCTTCAGAGTAGACTGCCTCTTCTGAACATGATGCTGCTTGTCAATATTCTTGTCAGCATTTCTTTTATTTTTTGTTGATCGTTTCTTTTTGGACTTTGGACTTATGCCAGAGGTGGACGCGATGTCTTTAACTAAGAAGCGATATAAAATTAAAATAGGGAATTACTATATGTAAAATGGATTCAGTTCAAAACATGTGCGTCAAGTTACAATATACATAATATGTAAAACAAGGGAAGTTTTTCAACTAATAAGCAATGTATATATAACATCAGTATTTGCCTCGTGTTTGGCAATGATAGAAACAACAGCTTAAGGAATTGTTGGTTCATCTTGGGTTTTAGCTGTTCGGTTCACTTGAAGCATGTTTTGTTCTTAACGAATAGACTTGTATAAAATGTACAAATATCCATGAGAATGTAAATACGTTGAAATAATAAAAACAATGAAAGTGAACGAATGAAAGTGTTGAATTGAGTTCTGACATGGTGTTTCCATCACAACTGTGTCTCTCTCAGAATCTTCCTCTTTTCGTTATTTGTCTCTCTCAGATCTTCACATCTCTTCTTCTCTGGTCTTCTCTTTTCTTGTATTTTCTTGTAAGTACACTCCCCCTTGAATCATGAATAGCTTTCGATTATCTCCCTTTATCAATAGTCTT
Source organism: Centrapalus pauciflorus (assembly GCA_020465985.1). NCBI lineage: Eukaryota > Viridiplantae > Streptophyta > Magnoliopsida > Asterales > Asteraceae > Centrapalus > Centrapalus pauciflorus. The sequence goes on along the minus strand of JAANYP010002112.1, from coordinate 126,483 downwards.
GATATAATGTAGCAATTGTCTTCAGTTCACTTCAAACTACTCAACAGTTGCTTCTGAAATTCAGTTTTTCTCCCCCTCATGATGATCATAAAAATTATGAACATCATGCAAAAACTTCAGAAACATGAATTCAATGTAATTACAGTAGAAGAAATACAACAACAATTACAACTCAGAATTTATTACAAATTGATTTTCTCCCCCTTAAACTGATATCTTCTCCCCTATACTAAACAAATCTATCTCACTTCCCCTCAAAGATTTCACTCCCCCTCGAATTGAAACTAAATCTTTTCAGAACAAAAACAAAGCTTTTCAACTTTGGGGAAAATGAAACACATTCATTTTGTGAGATAACGAGTCCAGGACCACATAGGATTCCTGTTTGCACAATAGACAATATCTATGTGACCTACTTTCAGCGCTGGCGTGATGTTAACACTGGTAGGATTTCCAAATAGTCATCGTGAAATCCTTTATCATGAAAGAATCACTCTTATTTGTTCCGGCTTAGTCACTTTGGACTAGCAGTTTATAGTCACGCAGACTGTCAGACTCGATATGTCCTAAAAGTGTATATAATCAGCTCTAGACACAATGCGTATAAAATGAAATTGGAGATCGGAGCAACTGTCTTCCTTGTTTCAATATCAATAATATCCAAATGATATATAGATAGAAATGTGCTATATCTCCGTGATTATTGAAACAGAAATCTTTTGAGAGATAACTGAGTAGTTGGTGGGGTTAAGTGCATGCGTCACTGGGTCCATGATGTCTTTTTCAATATCAAGTCTCCTAGGGCTTGATAGATTATGTGGTTTACCCAGCCAACACAGTTTAGGTAGGATTTACTTTTCTTTTAATCCTTTCTCAACTCTTAGCACTCAGCATTTTTCAACTAAGCTCCCTCCGACTCACTTTTTCTTTAAATTCAGTCAGCTTTATAAGAAAAGCATGATCAGATGCACCACCATCTCCTGTCAATGTATCCCTCTCATTAACATTTTACCTCTGCTCGACCCTGTCAGTATCCCGTGATAACTTACACTTATCAACTAATAGACATAAAGAACCCTCACCCACACAAACTATAGATGGTTTTCTTCTTGGGTAGGTCTTCCGGTTCTGGTTAGACCATAGAAGCGATATTTATGCCTATCACTCAGATTGGTGCATAATCGGAGTCAGCAGAAAGATTTTCAGCTTTAAAGCTCAAGGGATATCAGAGAGATTATATTCAGAAAGATTTTCAGCTTTGAAGATTTTCAGCTTTGAACCAGATTTTCAGCTTTGAAGCTCAAGGGATATCGGAGGGATATCTGATATACAATATGAAAGAACCAGATTTTCTTGAAAGAATTAGCACTTGGGAGATAACGGGAGAATCTAGTATAAATTGGAAGCATTGTAACAAAGAGAATCTCAGATGAAATGAGATTATGAACATCAAAGAGATTAGATCAATTAATCTTAATGAGAGATTCAGAAGATTATGAAAAATTTTGCTTTTCAGCTCAAAAATGTTTTTATGTGTGCATAAGATTTGTTCGTGAAAATTTCACACAGTTTTTGAAAAAAATGTATTCATCAAAGTTCGTCTGAAACTCCCTCTGGAAATAAGCACACTAAGTTAGTCAACTCAAAGAGAATTAATCAGGAGCAAAAAATTACAAAAATAAAACTCCCTCTTATTCAATGCAATATTGGAGTTGAATTCAGGGCAGGACTTCCAAAAAGATTTGTCTTTCAGACTCGGGTTCTAATATGAAGTGATTAGAAGCCATTTGTCGCGGAAGCTCGGGTTTCAGTCTGAAAGAACTAAAAGCCTTTAGCTTGGGTTCTGTACTGAAAAGAACAAAATCCAATTTCAGTGAAGATCGGGTTCTACTCTGTTGTGAGTGAAAGCCTCTTGAGATGAAGTCCGGGTTCTAGTCTGATATGACTAAAAACCATCTTGAGTTGAAACACGGGTCTTGATCTGATGTAATCAAGAGCCTATGTTGAATTGAAGAATGGGTTCTTATCTGAAATGATAAGAAACCTACAACCTGTAAAATTTAAGATGTCTTTGGTATCCAAATAGATTTGGATCCAGACTTGTTAGCGCTCTTGGGTACCCATTTCAAAACGGGTTTTGGTACCCACTTAAATTGGGGTTTAGGTACCCAGTGCAGAGTATAACAGTCAGCTTCTCTTTGAAAAGCAGAAAACAAATTTCTTTGAGTATTTGAAAATTGAATATCTGAATTTCTAAAGAAACTTGAGTTTGAATGTTCAGACTTTTTCAAACTCTTCTTTATGAACAACTGTCCGGTTCTAGCCTGTTTCTGGTAATACTTGATGTTTTTCTGAGAAATTCTTTTCTGTGAAGAATGACCAGTATTTCCAGAAACTTTAGGAAAAGTTGACTTTGAAGATTCACCGGTGTAAATCTTTACCGGAAGTTGTTCAACAACTTTATCTTTACCTCTGTGTATCTTTAACAGATACTTAAGTTTAAGATCTAAAGAAGAATCAAATTTAGAAAATTCAGTTGGATTATTTTCACTTTCTGTAAATAAATCATAATGATCAATTTTGGATTTTAAACAAACTGAAGAAATCTAAACCTTTGATTCTTTTGAAGAAGGAGAATCACTAATTTGTTTGGTAAGATGAAGTATCTGATTTTCTAAACCTTTGATAATGACCAAATAAGAATTTCTGTCATTATCAAATGATTGGAAATCAGTTTTAAAAGATTGTTCTTTAATTAAGAACACCTTTCTTTCATCTTCAAACAACTTAGATTTTGTTTTAAAATCTTGTTCTTTCAGTAAGAACTCATGTCTTTCTTTCTCAAGAGAATCTTTAGTTAAAGATAACTCTTTTTCAAGAGCAAACAATTCTTCAGAATTGTTTAACATACAATTTTGATCAGTATCATTTGTCTTGGAAAGTAATTCTTCAAGATCTTTAACTTTCTTGTAAAGATCAGATCTTTCAGGCAAAAGATATTTGAGTTGAGTTGCAGTCTGAAAATTTTCTTGTTTCAGCTCATCAAGTTCTTTAAGTAATTCAGATATTTTCAATTGATGAGCACAACTCTCAGAGTTTTGTTTTTCTTTTATGCTCTGAATTTCTTCATTCAATATTTGTACGTCACGTAACGCATAATGTTTATCAGTATTTAACTGAACGAGAATGTCGTAATTGTTGTTACGAATCTTTTCAGATTCAGTAAGTTTAGCAATCAGCTCAGACTTTGAAAATTTTTCAAATTCCATTATGAATTGCAGAAAAATGAACTTCCAAAATCTTTTATGGACTTATGAAAATTTGAATGAATCTTGATTGAATAAAAATGAATCTTGAATGATTAATTTGTTAAAAAATTAGCTCTGATTTGACTTTTTGACGTTGAAATTTTAGATTTTCTGCAGAAAAATGTCCGTAACTTTTTTCTGGAGTGGAATTGGGCCTCGAAAATTTACCGAACCAGCTTTACCTATTTTAGAAATCATAGATCTCTGTTTAAGCTTCGTTTTGGCGTATGGTAGGCTGTCTAACGATGTTCCAGTCAAAAGTTATGGTCAATTTAAACAGCTAAGCTCAGACAGTCAAAAGTATGATGAAACTCGAATGAATAAGTATCAAACTCGAACAATGAAGGCTCAAACTCGAATAAAGAATCACCAATCTCGAATGATGAAGTATAAAACTAGAATGATTGAGAATGAAACTCGAATGAACTTGTAGTCCAACTCGAATTACTCTATATGAAACTCGGTTGATGAATAATGCAACTCGGATGACTCTCTTTGAAACTCGATTAAAGAAGCAATAAACTCGATCAATAAAGCATGAAACTCGGTCAAAGCATTATAAAACTCGGTCAAAGCTTTATAAAACTCGATCACTTCTTTGTAAAACTCGAATAACACTATGAATTCAGTGTTGCCCGAGTTTGATCAGATCTGACAAAAATCATGTTTAAAAACACAATTTTTCAACAAAAATTCACCATATGACCTCAAATTATGATAGAGTGTGCGTTTTTCACACAGAAACAACTTTTGTTATACAAATTTGTCTAATTTCAGATTAAAAATCCAAAAATAAACAAAAAACGTGAAGAACACAAAAGTTTTCCAAAATCAGTAAAATTCTAATTACTTTCTGTGTGTTTGGAATTAGAATTTGAAATTTATTTTAATTAATTCGAATTTAAAAACGTCACCTTCGATCCAATTATTACTTCTTTTCATCCACAGAATCAAAAACCATAAGAAATTTTCTAAAATCTCAAAATTTCGATGAAACAGTGCTGTGGAAAATTCAATTTTCAGATTTAAATTCACTCAGATTTTTTCATATTAGGCTTTGATACCAATTGTAAATTCATATTTTCAGCAATTCATTCACATACAAATAATCAATATGAACAATTAACAATTCAATCACATAAAATCGAATGCTTCGATTGAGATGAGAGAATATTACATTGAAGTTCTTGAAAGCTTTCTTGCTTGACAATTCTCTCAAATCCGTATCCAACTTCTATCAACATCCGTGTATCAGTTCCCTCCAATCTCAGATATGTGAATTGTTATTTAAACATTAGCACCTATATCCTATTTATACACAACACACAAGTATTGTATATTTACACATACAACCCCTATACTGTTGAGTATTTACAAACATATACAATATAATTGTTTCATCTCTATTATTTATTCCCAACATTCTCCCCCTTAGAGATGAACACAATTATTAAAAGTAAAATTCATTTCAACTCTACGAATATTGTCCCTAACACATGGTGTTTCCATCACAACTGTGTCACTTAGATCTGTATCATGTTCATCTACGGATATTGAAATGGCCTCATCAGCAGAATTGTGAAACCTGAATTTATTAGTCGGTCTTGTAGATACCATACGAAGTATTTATATTGCATATTTTTTTATCATTCAACAAATTCATGTCCCAAATAGTATCATAACAAATATAACATTATTCTTGTTGTTGAATCTATGAACACATTGAAAGATCTAAAATCAAATGAAAATGTTGCATGTTGAACAGGTTCTACATAAAATGTTCAACAGGTCAGAATTTTGAGAATGAACATGTAAATCTAAAAAGTGAATATCCTACATAACCGTGGCCAAATAATAATTTTAGGAATGGACATCTATATGTAATTATCAAATTGAATGAACATGTACACATAGAAAGGGGATAATGAACATGTTTAAAGTTTGAATGTACATGTGCCATTAGACTTGTACATAGTTAATATTTCAGGATATGAACATGATATACATGTTCACTGTCAAATGAACATGTGTAAATTATAAAAACTGAACATGTACAAGTTAGAACATGTTTAAATGTAAACGAACACTTAAAATATACGAAAATTACAAAAGGGGAAAACCCCCAAAATGGCTAAAACCCTAATGAATAATTTCCGAACAAAAAGCACATGTGCAATTTTGGAGAAAACCTCCAAAATGCTAATTGACAACACACATTTTGTAGTGAAGGTGTGCAATTTGTGTATAAATCAAACCCTAAAATCGAACAAGACATAAGCAATGTCACGCTCGAACTACAGGTGACAGTGCCAGGTGTGTGTAAAGAAAACCATAAAATTGAACAAATACATAAGCATCGTCAAGGTGGAGTTAAGAATGAACACGAACAAAACCCAAAAATCAAAAAACGAACCTTAGGACTGAAAGTGGTATACTGAACTTCACTATGAAAATGTAGTCGACAATGAAGGGGATTTGTGGTGCTTAAATGTGGATCATCGCATATGAGAGTTGAGATGATAAGGGAGATCATGAATGATACGTATGATTTGTATATATTATAGGGGATTTTTTTTTTATAACAGAGAAATTCTCGTGAGGATGAACACAATTGATGTTGGAGAGAAATTTGGATAGAGAAAAAACGAGAAATGAATCTCAAAACCGTAAATCAAAAATATTAGAAATATACTCATTATACCCTTGTGTGACAAACACCCACATTTCTTAAAATGTTTAGAAAATTTTGCATTTATCTAAAAATAGAATAAAATGATTGGTTAATATTAGGACTCCAGGACTCCACTCTAAGTTGGGACTCCATGTAACTTATATATATATATATATATATATATATATATATATATATATATATATATACACATATATGTATGTATATATGTATATATATAAAGGTTCGAGAGAGTACCACTCAATATGCATCGCACCAGAAGTTATCACCATTAAAAAAACTCTTTTTAATTTTTTATATCATAAATATGAATTAATTAACATTATGAAGATAACATGTAAATTTCACATACGTCACATCTCCTAACTCCTAAAAAATGATGTGAACCTACACTTACATAATTTTACATATATGTGAACTTGTATTTATGTTATGCATGATTTCATGCACTTAGGGTAAACGTGTGAATGTGCGTGAATTTTATATATCATCTGTTTAATGTTAATTAAAACATGTTTATGGAAAAAATATAAAAAAAAATACTTTTACGAGTGGTACGTTCTGGTGCGCTGCATAATAGGTGGTACTCACTTGAACACACACACAGATATATATATATATATATATATATATATATATATATATATATATATATATATATATATATATATATATATATATATATATATATATATATATATAGGGAGGTTCAGTGGAAAATTTTTGTGCATCGAGGTACAAAAGAACTCATCTCATCCATTAGATCAAAAAATTTTATGTTTTAGATTAAATGGCAAAGGGTAAATAATTGGAAAACTTTATGCATCCAGTGCATTCAAAATCAAACGTGGGAGAGTATTTTGGGTATTTTCGAAGATATATATATATATATATATATATATATATATATATATATTCAAATTAATTTTATATATTAAATTTAATATTCTAACAAAAATTAAATATTAAATGCTAAATAAATGTAAGTGATACACTTTCAAAATTAACAAAATCTACACAAATTCAAAAAAATATTATGGATATGTTGATGCATTTTATGTTCATCATTCAATTCGTGATGTATCTCGGTTTTCTCTATAAAAAATTTATACAAATTCATGATGCATTGATGTTAATCATCATCATCATCGTGTTCATGATTCGTCATCATCGTTCATCTATGCATTGTGTTTTTGCTTTTATGCATCATCATCGTTCATCATCGTAATCATACTCATCATTCATCATCCATGTTCATCATTCATCTATGCATTTTTGTTAATAATTATCATCGTGTTCATCGTTCATCAACAACGTTCATCATCATCGTTCTCATCTTTGTTCATGTTCATCGTGATTTACCATATTGTCCATCATCGGTTGAGAGAGGGGATCGTGGTGGTGGTGGTGATGGAAAGAGGGAACCGTGGAGGTGGAGGTTGTGGTGTACAAACATGGTGGTTTTCTGGCGGTCGAGAAGGAGAGCGGAAGAGATAGAAAGAGAGATGGAATCGTGGTGGTGATGGTGTGCACCGCCGTGGGTGGCGGCGGCCTAGCAACCGATAGGGAGAGGGGAGAGGAGAGAGTGAGAGAGTGAATGGTTGAGAGAAAAAGGGGGAAAGAGGGAGGGAAAGTGAGAAATTTATGGAAATGTGGTTATTATTGATTTAATTTCCATATATTTTATTTCAATAAATTTGTATTCCTAAAATGGCCTTTGTGCATCCTTGTTAGATTATTTGATGCACAAAAGTTCCTCAAGGTTCCTCGATGCATAAAAGTTCTTAATTAAACCTCAATATATATATATATATATATATATATATATATATATATATATATATATATATATATATATATATGAGAGTGAGTGGGTGGGTGGGGGTGGCCATGACCCACCCTACTCCCAATGTGGCTACGCCACTGCCTATAATGATATCAACTTCTACTTTTTTTCTAAAAATTAATTATAAATAAGACCTTTTTTCTAAAATTTAATTATAAATAAGATTTTAGTCTTATGCGATCAGGCCCGACCCTGATTGGGAGGCTACCTGGGTTTCGGCCCAGGGCATCAATGATTAGAGGGCATCAAAGTTTAAGCCTAATAGATACCATAGTATGTTCTTTTTTTTTTTTTTGGAATTTTAGCCCAAAGTGTATAACACAGTCATGGCTTAGCTCACACAGGAAGGAATGAAAGACCAGATTAGGCGAGCTCTCAATCAGATTTAAAGAGGCGAGTAGTCAGGAAGGGAAAGAGGGAGAGTCACGTAGAAGATGGATGGCCAAACTCACAAATCGACACCTTGATTCACGCAGTGTCGCAGTCACGCTCTGTCACACTCGCAAGTCACGCTTTCAAACTCACAAAATTCCTTGCAATCTATCGTTGTTGATCTCACACAGGCACACTCACAGACCCATAATCTTATAATCAGTTAATCGAATGATCGTCGATCTCACAGAGCCACAGACCCACGATTCCACAAACGATCTCGAGTTCGTCTTCTTGACCCCTTTGCGGGTCTGCCAACAGATGGAATAAAGGAACTATGGAAGCTGCACTGGCATATCACAAGGTATATATATATATATATATATATATATATATATATATATATATATATATATATATATATATATATAATCTCTATGATGATGATGGTGCCGTTGTTAATGGTTTTTGCAATTTTGCTTTGTCTGCTACAACTGTTGCCACAATTGTCATGACTCTTGACAAAGAAACACACACTTTTATTATTGCTAGAATTGGGAATACTCCTCTTATTATCACTCAGTCACTTTCACTACTTTTTAATGCCTCTGTTGCCTAATGATTGAGTAATTGATTTAAATGTTAAACAAAAACTTATGTGATGGTGAATTGATATATTTTAGTCTGTTAAACAATGAATGATGATGCTCTTAAGTCTTAAGTGTTTACGTCTTAATGCATTTTTTAGTATGTCAAATAATGTCACAATGCCGTTCAAAAAAAATGTCACAATGAATTGATGATGCACATAACATAGTAATTCATTTGTTGTTAAGTTTTAGCTTTTTACCTCAAATTGGTCAGATTATTTTTTAATCCATTATGTAATTGTAGTGCACCCTTTGTTTTTATAACACTTCGAAAAGATTTTGCAACCTTAATTCTCCTACAACGTTCTTATAGTATGACTAAAATGTGTTGTACATACTCCTTTAGTCTCTTCATTTCAGTGTTGAGCATATAGGAATTTATTTGAGGTTTAGCTCACATTGGCATGTGCACTTATTTTCCTAATGATATTAACAATTTACCATGGTCAATTCTTTGTGTTGTTACAGTATGCACTGGACAATTTGTGGCAATGTTCATCGGTGTCAATGGCTCGATGGGAAGCACATGTGTGTGCAATGCTTATTTGTTCCAACCAACAAGAACCTTAATATCACTAGTTAAAAGAACAAGTATGTAATACCATGAGTGATATATTTCCTTTTTATGCTTTTTGATTCAATAAGCACTTTTCTTTCATGGTTATATGGATTTCCTGCTAAATTTGTTATTTGTTGATCTATTAGGTAGTGTTGCTTATTAATCTATTAGAATGTCAATTCGAAGAACAAATGTTTCTTATTTCTAATTTATTTGGTACTTTTATTTCTTTAATTTGTAGGTGATGATTGTTGATAGAGTAACAAAAAGAAGAATAAGAGAAAAGATGCTTAGGTGAACTTCTTTTTGACTTACAATTGTTTTATTGTTTAGTTGTTTTAAATAAAATAATTTAACATGTTTACACGTTCACAACTTTCTGGTGCTATAGAAATAGAAAGAAAAGACAACAAGAACTTGCATAATCTTTACATGGATTTTTGACTAGTCTTCTAGTTAGACATAGAAAAAAAATACGGAAAATGTAGATCATGAGGATAAAATAAGTTAAGGGCATTTTGCTTGTGGGCATCAAAATGTTCAGGACCGGCCCTGCATGACATGGTCTTAAAACAAGTCTTATGATTATGATCATCATTGAATTTAATATAAAACAACAGTTTTTCTTATCATTATTTCGTTGGTTCTTTTGGTATGTCTTAAAAGTTATACAAAATACATATTTGTTCGGAAATCATTCCATTAACTACATTCTAACAACACACAAAACCTACATGTCTTAAGGCTCAAGTTCATTGTTCGGCTAAATTGATCAAACATGAAATAACAAAAAAAAAACACGAATCTGAAAAACTCTAACGATCATTAGATCTGTACTTCGTATATAAACAAAACTAATGCAACTTTGATTAATGTTGATTTAAAATTCATCATGGATACATGTATAGTGGAAGTTCTATGATTTGAAAATTTGAATGTATCTGAAATGCAACTTTATGATTATATAACTACCATTTTTATAAGGACAAATGTTGTTCGATCTCATAAAACTGAACCAGACAACAGTTGAAAATCTCACAAAAAAGACACATAGTAAATTCCACATGATATGCAGTGGCGAACCCAACCACTAAAGGGATCTGTTGCACAAATTTCCAATCGCCTACGGTTTGAAAAATTCAAATGAGTATTGGTCGGGTCAAGCTAACAAATAGATATTTAAAATCTAAAATTTTCTTTAGTTGGCTTGATAATTTAAAATTCGTGGTCTACCGAAATGATCCCAAAGAATATCGTGCATGTCAATTGTAATTGGGTTGAAGTATTTAAAGGTTATGATTTTGTTTGTGGTTGTGTGATGTTCTCAAATTTGTTAGAATTATTTAATTTAACTCATAAAGATTGACCCTCATTGCTATCACTTTCCAATAAATTCATGTTGAAAATTTTATTCATCGATAAATATTATAAAACATACGATTAACAATTAACAGTTAAAGAGTAATTAAACTAAATAAATACAAACTTTCTAGTCTTAAATATCGTTGGGTTTTGGTTTTAGGTTGGACTAAAAATATCACTGGTTTTATTTTGGATAAAAGTATTTGGTTTTATTTGGTGTTAATTTTATTACTAATTTAGTTATTTGAACATTAAACTTTGTATGCATTTTTTTAATCAAATTACACACTTAGGTTTTTTTTTTAATAATATAAGTTGTACAATTAAATATTTGCCGGTTGCACAAGTAAAAATTAAAAAAAAAATTACACTACGAAATGAGATTATTGGGGAAAGGACCTGTTGCACCGCCTACCCTTCCATACACATAGGTTCGCCTATGATGATATGCCATATTTTTTAATTTTATTATATAAACCACAAATGTAAGTAGGACTTGGTCCAATAAAGAATATGTCAAACATGGTACCGATATACAAAGACCTAGGTGGAAGTGATTAGGAACATATATCAAGTGATGTTGTTTGATATGATCAAAATATACATAGATTATTTCTTTTAGTTTAAAGTAATGTATCGTTTGTAGCATATTATTTTGACATTAGAGATAATTTTCTTGTTTGGGCATAAATAAATTAGTTGCGGGTTTCACCCGTCCCCCTTTCAACACATCTCATCATACCCACCACAATCCTTATAATCTTCGTGTTGAGGATAGGTACAGTTTTATCAACAGAATTCACAATTTTTGGATTTTCTCAACAGACGAACCACTTTCTCCTTGGAGTCCCACACTCCCTCGTTCCGAGTTATTTATCAATGTAAGTTGTTTATTCAACAGTTTAAGATTTTAAGTGACTTAAAGTTTCTAACTATTTATTGATCTTATATGGTATAAGGTTACAAATACTCTAAGGGTGTTTGGCAATTCGAAGCACATGTGTTTGTGCCATGTGGAACTACTGGCGTGAGCGTGATGCAAGTGTTTGGTTCAGATCCTCCATATGCAACAACGTCGATGATCCGATGTGATATATACAACAAATGGTTTCGTCTTAATGTCATCCACGACGTCAATGTTTACATAAACGGTGTTCTCAAGTACGAGGGGCATGGTCGTGGTGAAACCACTCATTATTTCAAATGTGGGGTCTATGCAAAAGACAATGCTTCATTCTATATGAAATCTCGTTGGAAAAATATCAAAAATTTTTAACAAATTGAAATAATTTACAAACTTATGGTTAGCGTATTATATTGAACATTGTTTTTATTTGAGTTGTCCCACAGTTTTTAGATTTTGGTGTATACTTCACTAGTTTGCTAAAACATATATGTACTGGCGTGACATAATTAGGGATAGAATGAGCCAAGTCATTTGGCAAATCTATTAAAAATCAGATTTAAAATACTTAAATTTGACTCGATCTAAATTGAGTCTATCATGACATAAACAATATAAGATTTAACCGTAAGGCTTCTATGACATCAACATCTTAAATTTATATGCCATATTGAACAATTGAATAACTTTAGGTAATTATATTTATGTTGTTCTAACATTTAATGTCGATATTTAATCATTTTTAGTATTAATTGACATCATAAAATCATTAGTCTCTCATAACGAGAACATCCAATGAGAGGTCATTGAAAATCTTTTAAGAAAAGCATATTATAAGGCCTAAAAGAATTACAGTAAAGCGTTTACTAAGTAAACGAAATAAAAAATCATTTAAACATTACTAATTATCATACGTAGGGTCGTAGGGGTGTGCAATAACTAAACCAGACCGCAATTGAAATCTGATAAAAATTAACTGAGCCAGACCACAATTAAAATCTGATAAAAGTTAAAGCTGAAAATCAATTGTATGGATAACATTTCGGATATGAATATTTGGTTTTATGGCTTTGCATTAGTTTTCCATTGAAAACCTATAAATTAGTTGTAGAAATAATAAAAAATCAAAACTGAAAATTTTAAGAAGGAAATAATGACCATACGGTATATCGGTCGGGTTAAAATTTGACTTAACCAGTCCCTTGTATAATCTATATCTATCTATAAATACTATTAAAAGAGTAATCATATGCCACGTGTCATCATGTGCTATTGCCATGTGGCGTGACTTCCTATCGCCATTTGGCTAGTACTTTTTAAATCAATAATTAATCAATATCAAGAATAACTTAAATGAAATCTGATCAAATCTAAATCTAAACTAATCTTATCTAATATAAACTCAAATTTGGATTTGAATTTATATTTATATTTAATTTTATTATATTATATAAGTATGTATTAAGAATTTGATAAAATATTCTTAAAATTTATCCCTATAATATTAATAAAATTAATTTTTAAAGTTATACCCATGTATATATACTAGTTATATATAAAAATACTTTATTTAACAAATCTAATGACATGACACGATTACACGATGATTTGTTAAATAAATTGATTGCTCTAATTTCAATAGTTAGAGTGGAGGGTGTACCCACCTTTCCCAAACCCACCTTTCTGCACACCTCAGCGCCACATCAACTTTTCTCTCTCCACCTTTCTAACTTGGAAATACACATCTTTCTAAACCTTTCCATCTTTCTTAATTTTTTTTAACATAAATTCATTTTAATTAACAAAACAATTAAAACTAAAACTATTACATAACTAAAAATTTAAAATTACCAAATTAAAAATAAAAAATAAAAAAGTTACATAACAATAAATAAAAACTAAAATAACGAATGGACATTAAGTATACCAACTAACTGTCGAAATTTGGTATTTGGGCAAGTGCAATATGTTTCACGAGATCTGATCGAAGGTTATTGTGTGTTCCCGATTACGAAATAAATACGAAACTGTACGAACGAAACAATAATTATGAAACTATAATATAAAAATACAAACATTTACGAAATTAAAATAATAAATACAACCATTTACGAAACTAACATAAAAAATACAAACATTTACGAAACCAAAATAATAAACAAAAAATAAAAAATTATTAAACTATATATATATATATATATATATATATATATATATATGTTGTGTGTGTTTTGAGAATAAAAAAAAAGGAAAAGAGAGGGTGAAGATTGAAGAAGCATGCAGGGCCGAGCGGGGAGTGAAAGCCGCGGAGGGGTCGTTTTCCGGCGGGGCCGAGGACCGGGGGTGGTGTTCCCGCCGGCCTCTTCCTACGTGGCCGGAGCCGAAATCTAGCGGGATGGGTACTCCGTTTTCTCTTATGAATGGGATAAATATAATATTTTAAGAAATTTTAAATATAAAAAAATATTATGTAAAAAGACTAATCCAATAGGAGCTTGCAAATGCTGATCACACGGATCATGATCCGAACTCCAAAGAGTCATATCCACCGTCCGATCAAATCACATCTAACGGATTCAATTCAACTCAAGGAATCCGCCGATAAAATCACACTGAAAATTCAAGTATCCAACTTTAAAATGCCGCCAATTCCTTAAAAACCAAACACATATATAAACACAATCCAAATCAGTCAATCAAAACACCCAAATTTCTTCAACGTCTTCAAATCCAAAACCCTAAATTCAACAACTGATCTTCAAATCATCTTTCTGAAAATGTCTGGCCGAGGAAAAGGAGGCAAAGGATTGGGAAAAGGAGGAGCGAAACGACATCGTAAAGTTCTTCGTGATAACATTCAAGGAATCACAAAACCTGCCATTAGAAGATTAGCTCGAAGAGGAGGTGTGAAGCGTATCAGTGGTCTGATTTATGAGGAAACTCGTGGAGTTTTGAAGATATTTCTCGAGAATGTTATCAGAGACGCCGTTACTTACACTGAACATGCTCGCCGGAAAACTGTTACGGCTATGGACGTCGTTTATGCGTTGAAACGACAGGGTCGTACACTGTACGGATTCGGCGGTTAAAGTTGTGGGTAAGAATTTGAAGTCTGTTCATCTTATAATAGATCGATGATTAGGCGGTTAAAATTTATGTAAGAATTTGAAGTTTGTTCATCTGATAATAGATCGATGATTAGGCGGTTAAAATTTATGTAAGAATCTGAAGTTTGTTCATCTGATAAGAGATCGATGATTAGGCGGTTAAAATTTATGTAAGCATTTGAAGTTTGTTCATCTGATCATAGATCGATTGGTGTTTGATTTAGATTTGCATTTTAGTTTTTTCATCGTAGATTTGCAATAGTGGTTTCGCTATGAAAACTTACTCTTTGAATACATGTATAATCAGATTAATTGCCTCTATTTTCATATGTTATTTTGGCGAATTTCTTTTAGTTTTGTCTGTTATTGAAAATTTTGTCATTACTAAAACGATGAACAATAGGAGCGATTAAATAATAGATGTAGATGGAATTGGTCAAACAATGAGGATGCTAGCAGATTGATGGAGGTTCAAAAGCTAGAAAGTTTTCTTAATAATGTAGTAATTAAATTATTACTTATGTATTACATGGGTTGATTTTAGAAATTGATATTATATATATATATATATATATATATATATATATATATATATATATATATATATATATAAATATATAAATATATAAAAGTTCCATGGAGTCCATATTTAAAATTTAAAGCAAATCAAATCTATGTAAATCTAATATCAATTAATTTAATAACTAACTAACTAAAATTTAGCAAACATTTATTATTCATATAATTATTATATTATACATACATATAAATATCAATTTCTAAAATTAACCCATGTGATACATGGGTAATAACCTAGTATATATATAAATATATATATATATATATATATATATATATATATATATAATATAATAATTATATGAATTATAAAGTTTGCTTAATTTTAGTTAGTTGTGTATTAAATTAACTCATATTAGATTTATATAGATTTGATTTGCTTAAAAATTAAAAAATAAAATCAGTAAATGACGTGACAAAAGGAGAGAGCGACATGTGACAAATTAAATGATAGCATGCTAAGTGTCACTTAAAAAAAATTAGTTATTCTTTTAATAGTATAGATAGATGCATCCTGGTAAAGACAGATGGCTATGGAGAGGGGATCGTTTTGGAAAGTTTACGGTGGGTTCGTTAAGGGTAATGATTGAAGGGTTGTTAATGTCGTGTTTGATTTGTAAAAGTTTTTAAAATCAATGGCTTCCAGTTAGAATCAATTGCTTTATATGGCAAGTAAGGTTTGGGAGAATTCCAACAACAGTTAATTTAGCAATTAGAAATATCATCTCGGGTTCTACGTTGTGTCCCCTTTGTGGAATTGAAGAACATCTGTTCTACAAATGTTCGTTCAGCAAGGAAATATGGATGTGGGTGTTAGATTGGTGTGAAATCTCAGTCGATAAGCATCAGTCTTTAGAGCAATTTATCAAGTCCGGGAAGTCAATCAAAAGACGTAAGTTATTGGAAACAATAGTGGGTGGCTTGATCTGGCTAGCTGTACTCTTATGTTTATCTTATTAATTCGGGTATTGTATTCGGAAGTGATGACAATGCCGAAGCTCTTACGTTAGTCTTGCCCTTTGATGTTCAAAAAAAATTTACTATAATTATTAATAATATCAAATCTAATGTAAGTCAATCCAATCTATTAAACTTTATTATCTATCTATTCTATTATATGAGTAACTAGATGCCACATGACATCTCGAGAGAGCGCCAATTGGCTTAAGATGAGATTGCCACGTGTACCTAACAATATCATATTAATTTGTTTCTAAAATTTATTTTTTCCAATCTATCTATAACAAATAATTTAAATAATATCTAATCAAATCAGAATCTTATCTAATATAAAACTTAAATTTGAATTTGAATGATAACTTTTCTTTTTTATATATTTATATTTATATTTATTGTATTATATAAATAGATATTATAAATTTAATAAAATATATTTAAAAATTATCCTACAATATTAATGAAATTAAATTTTTTAATGTATACCCATGTTATACATGTGTTTATAAACTAGTTAACTATTAACTAACTAAAAATTTTAAAATTATATTTATATATTTATAAATATTTAAGAATAATTTCTAATGTTATGTTTATATAATTTTAATAAAAAAAACATTTATTAGATTTATCTGTGTAATACATGATTAATAAAATAGTAATCTTTATAACTATATTTAATTTATCAACTATTCGTTCCACTAAAGTTCCATATAGTTTCGTAGATGCATGAACCTAATCCTACTAAATTAATTCAAGGGGGCTTTTGGTTTGCGGATTTCCTGGGATTCCCCGGGATTTGAATTTAAAATCCTGTATTCGGTTCGCAGATTTCAGTAAAGATTTGAAATTCCAAGATTTCTGAAATCCCTTCCTTCCTTGTTATTTAAAAACCCAGCCTCTCCCTAGGATTTTAAATCCTAGTTACCTTGCATTTTTCAGATTAACAAATTTTTCTTAAAAGATAATGTAAATTCTTTGAAAAAATCCTGACAAATGCAAATGCTGCATAATGCAAATACTTTGACAAAATGCAAATCCCAAGGAAAAAAATCTACGAACCAAACGCCCCCTAAGTGTATATTACAGAAATGATCTATGTGATTTGTTTAAAATTATGGAAACGGACCTTCAATTTTTAAAGTGCATTGATAGTCTCTCAAACCATTGTTTGCTTTCATAAATTGTCCTTACTGCTATTAATTTTTAAAAAATGGTCAATATTCCATTTCTTTTTAATCTCTTATAATATTATAGTTGCTCACTTTTAGTCTTTCTACTAACTTTTTGTATATTATGTTTAATTTTTTTATTTGAGATTTTTTTATTTTATTATTTCCTTTTTAATTTTAATTATTACATAATTAACTATGATTTTATCAAACTTAATTAAAATTAAAATTTATTAATTCATGAATTAACTATATACTATCTCTGTAATTATATACAATTTTATTAATAATAGTGATATTATTAAAATTATCATGTCGTTATTAATTAATTAGTGTTGTCATAAATTAAATTTATTTCTTTTATTTCTAATCTTTAGTCATATATGTAGAATTTTAGATTGTACATTTATAATACATATTTTCCGTTTATCTTTAATTCCAAATAGTGAAATAACGTGAAAATCATGAACTCAATCTTTTGATTTTTACTCGGTCAATATAAAAAATAAAATTTGCCTTTTCAAAAGATGTAAAAAATACATTTCAATAAATAATATATCCATTTCAATTTATTAAAAAATAGTAAAATAAATAATCGTACAAATTGTTTATTCTAATTTATCGTTTTTTATTCATGGAATAACTTTTATTGAACTAACAATTTCTAAAACTAAAATGTTTCACGTATATTATTGAATTGAATTTCGATCAAGACATGTATGTTTATATATTAATTTCAGTAGATTTTAATGTCATTGGATTTTAGGTATTTGATGTCAATCAAAATAGGCTTTTCGAGTTTAACTTGGTTGATATTTTTTATAATTAAATTTTTGATTTCGATTTCATCATATATATATATATATATATATATATATATATATATATATATATATATATGTGTGTGTGTGTGTGTGTGTGTGTGTGTGTGTGTGTGAGTGAGAGAGAGAGATTAATATTAATATATAAACACGTAACCAAGTTTGACATATGTTATTAAATTTATCAAAAAAAAAGAAAGAATAAGTATTGCTAAAAGAAAAAATTACCAAGAAAGGTAATAAGAAATGCAGTATTTGACAACGATAAAGATACCGTGAAATTTTTTAGGCAAAAAAAAGGTAACATAAAGTTTTATTTCAGTCGATAAAGGACATAAAATTCAATTTTTAGGCCGAGAAAGAATAATTGACGAGCCGTCGTTGTGTCTGTAGAAATAACCTTAAATCTAACTATTAGCGTAGAGAAGTAATGGTCGAATCCGCAGAGAGTGCGTATGTGAATTCGGTTAATTAGCTAGTTTCTTAAGTTTATTAAAAACGATTAAATTGTGAATTGAGTGATTTGTTTGGAACAATGATTACGACTAAATTACTATTAAAACAACATCAAACAATTAACAATTAATTAACAAGTCAAATTAAAGATAATCGTTTACGAAATCACTACGACATAAGTTATTATCCACTTGAATTTCATGCAACGATCACATAGACATAATCAATTGCTTAGTCAAATTAATCGTAAATACTTTAACCAATAAATCTCGGCTTAGCGTGATAAGACTATTATTTTATGCGTTTTTGTATCGTTTAAGATCGTTTTAAGCACCGATACTTCGTAACTCTAATTATTATTACTCCAAAATTATGTTTCAGGGTCAAGACGTCAAACAGAAGCAACTCGAGAAAATTCAGCGCGATCCATGCCGGAGGGAGCGCAGGCCTGCGCTGCCCTACGCTGCAAAACAGAGAGATTGAGAGTTAGAGACGAATTCCAGCGCAGCCCAGGCCGTACCCCAGCGCAGGAGGGGACGCAGGCCTACGCTGGTGCTGGTGCGGCGCCCAATGAATCCAAACGCGTTTTCAACCCCAAAAACCCAAATTTCACATTCTCTATAAATAGGGGCCGATGACTCACGTTTTTAGAGGTCCCGAAAGTGTTGAACGTAGTGGCGAAACCCTGCCGGAGTGGAATCACGACTCAAGTACGAAGACAGTGTTTGAAGTTCATAACGATGTCTCCGATCACTCCCGATGACGAGCACACCATGAGCGGCTAAACTCCATAATCATTTGCGAAGGACCTACGGCTAAGTGTTACTTTATCGCATTTCACTTTATGTTTTGATGAATATTCGATTTGTTGAACAATTTATGTGAATTCAAATGATAAGCATTCAGTTATGATTATGATCGCATGTTTTAATTGGTAAAAACAAGATAGTTCATAGTGGTATTATTATTTGTGCCGAGTCCATTAGCTTAGGGATTAAGACAAGTAATGAATATTGCATGCGCTATGCCGAGAGTGACTGCTAAAACAAATACGATTAATTTAATTAACCGCACAATTAATTATGTCTATGTGATTGTTGCAAGAAATTCGAGTGGGTAATAACTTAAGCCGTAGTGATTCCATGAATGGTTATCTTTGCTTGACTTGTTATTCGATCAGTTAGTTGTTTGTCATTAATAGTTATAATTTAGACGTAATCATTATTCCAAACAATTCAATCATTTTACAATTTAATCGCTTTTAATAAACTAAAGAAACTAGCTAATTAACCCTAATTACATAAGCAGTCCCTGCGGATTCGACCCTTACTTTCATACGCTAATAGTTAGATTTAAGGTTATTTCTACGGGCCACAACGACGGCTCGTCATAGAGCATGCAACATTCATTACTTGTCTTAATCCCTAAGCTATTGGACTCGACACAAATAATAATATCACTATGAATTATCTTGCTTTTACCAATCAAACCATTTACTCATAATAATAACCGAATGTATATTATTTGCATTACATAAAGTATTCAAGAAACACAAAATACATCAATACATAAAATGATATTCAAGAAAGTAAAACTTAGCCGTAGATCCTCTGCAAACGACTATGGTGTTTTAGCCGCTCATCGTGTGCTCTTCAGCGGGAATGATTGTGGAAATCATAGTAGGCTTGCACGGTTACGCTCCACCTTCTTCGTATTCGGCTCGTGAATCAATTTCGGCAGGGCTTCACCAATGTTTTCAATATTTTCGGACCTCTCAAATCGGCTGCCATCGACCTCTATTTATAGAGGAAGTGAAAATTAGGGTATTGGGCTAAAAAACGCATCTATAGGGTTTTCACGCCGCACGAGCGTAGACCTGCGCCCTGCCCTACGTTGGGGGTACGACCTGGGCTACGCTGGTCTGCGTTGGAAGTGCTCTCCAACTCCAAATAGTTCTGTTTTGCAGCGTAGGGTGGCGCAGGTCTGCACCCCCATTGGCTCGGTTCGCGCTGAATTTTCTCGAGCTGCTTCCATGTGACTTTTTGACCCTGAAACATAATCTGAGAGTAAAAGTATGGTAGTTACGAATCACCGATGCATAAAAGGAGCCTTAAACGATACCGAAAACACATAAAATTATAGTCCTATCAAACCTCCCCAACTTAACTCTTGGTCGTCCCCGAACAAGCATTTTGAATCAGAACTAACTATGTACCGGACATATATTAGCAGTGTGTCTAGAAATTCTATGTTAAGCTAGCTTTCGCTATAATGCATTAAATTTTTTTTAATACGTAAACCAAAGATGTTTTCAGTTAAAATATATTTTCCTTAGAATTTATATAATGTATCTCACTCTTGGAAATTACTCTTTTAGCTCAAGGTTACGAAACTTAAAACATGTGGGTCTTTTGACCATCTTTTCCTTCTATGCATGTTTACGACAAAATGTTTTCTTTTTTAATACCATGCTTGTATCTATATTTTCTAACTCAAGTTATCATGCTGGTTCATGTAGCGAGATTTAGGTCAATCACTCCCAAACCAGATGGTTTGAGGAGATTAGGCATGAGTGGTACCCCAACGGACTTAATTTTCCGAACCATCTAGATTATAATTGAATAATTTTTTAGGCTCTCAGCATATTTAAGCTCTCCCCATTATTGCGTGAGTCTTCCAAAATCTTTTGACACATTACTTATATTTAAGCCCAAATATATCTTAACCTACTTGAATTCATTTTATAAATATGTTGTATGTATAATTCTAAATTTACATATAAAAATATTTCACTCTGACTACTTTCCGCCTAAGCCGACTACTCCCTAGTCCCCATTTGGCCCACCGATTACCGCCTAGTGATTTCTACAACAATGTATTTAAACCAATATTTTATGATGATGAAACTACATAACTTATATGAAAACATCATGATCGACACTTTTCTTATTTTATTTTCTTATTTTTTTGTTTATATCTTGTTATAATAGATAGAATTATATATATTTTTAAATTTTCGGTTCTAATCAGTTTCGTACCTGAAATACCCGTACCATAACCGAATAGGAACCGCATTACAATTAATGGTTCGGTTATCGGTTCTTAAAATCTTTAATATTCGGTTTCGGTTAAATCGGTTCCGGATCGTTTCCGGAATCGTTTACATCCCTACTTAGCTGCATGAGCTTTAACTTATAAGTTCGCGGGCTTGGGGCATGCACGAACTTAGCGTGTATATCATGAACTTATGTTCAAGAATTCAATATAACTTGGAGAAAAGAATTTCATATGATTTTGAGAGCAACAGAGCAACCAGAGGAGCGATACATCTTGTGGAGTTGATATCTGTTCAACTATCATCGTGTTCGGCTCCGTTTTCCCGTGTGAGTGTTTGTGATTGATACGTTATCGTTAAACGAGGATACCGCACTTTTTTGACGCCGCAACGCCTCAATAGATCCTGATAGGGAGGGACCTTACAACTGGTATCAGAGCTTTTCATTGAGTGTTCTTCGTGTTCTTCGTGTTTCGTTGAACATTCAAAGTTTCTAGGCGTGTTTTCTGGATAAATCACAACCTTTTTCGAAGTTTTTACGTTGATTTGAGTAGTTTTACTCATATACGAACATCTGAGTTCATTATCCAGTGTGATTCATCACTTTAAGTCTTAAAAACGTTGAATTAATCTGAGTTTTTGAAAAATTCGATTTTTAGGCGCCTTCACGAACTTGTCGGAATTTAGGGTTTAACGGACTTGTGAATATTAGGGTTCTACGAACTTAGCATATTAAGTTCGTACGAACTTGAGCCACAGACTTGTCAGAAACTAGGGATGCAGAATCTTGTCAGAATTTTTACGAACTTGAAGCTCACAAACTTAATATAAAATGATGTTAATTTGGTAAAACGAATTTATTAAATTCGTGCGAACTTATTATAAGTCCGTACGAACTTATTCAGATTTCATTTTTAAAATCAATTAATTAAGTTTGTGAACAAAAGTTTTCGAGAATGTCAAGTTTACACAGGTTTATGGAAATGGATCATGAAGTTGGTAAATCTAACTCCCACCAAAGCTTATGAAAATTGAGGACTACTATTGGTGGAAGGACAGATTTGCAGACTTTGCTCGTTACAGTGACATGAGAATGTGGATTTGTATCGACGAAGGATATGTTCCTCCAACTCAGGAACTTGAAGGCTGGATGAAAATTCTATCTTATCAACAGATGAAGGATGGGGATAAGAAGATCTACGAAGCTGAGAATCGAGCCTTATCTTCGATAAAGATGTATTTGCCTCTGGAGATTCTACATGCTTTTAAACATCACCGGACCTCGAAAGAACTTCAGGAGGATTTGGAGAAGACGTATGAGGGAAATCCACAAGTAAGGAAGGGGAGAACTGACTTGCTAAAGCAACATTTTGCAATCTTCAAGTGTCTGAAGAATGGGGGTCTGGATGAAGTGATCACTCGATTCTGTCATCTTTTGACTGAAATGGATAATCACAGAGTTGATTATAAAGAACCTGAGTAGATTGACAAACTTCTGGATGCTTTACCGTCAAAGTGGGAGATGTACATTACTTTGTCAAAGCATGATCAAGAGAAGTTAGATACTCTTTCTCTTGAGGAAGTTACTGGGATGCTGAGAGCACATAATTTCAAGTTACAGAAGAAAGAGATGGAGTATGATCAGGTGCAAGATCCAGAGATGTACTTTGGTAAGATTAAGCCATCTACTTCTAGTGCAACTAAGTTTGGAGCTACAACATTCTATACTGGGGAACAAGAGGGCATACCAGGAGAACTAGAAGAATCTACGAGTAGGGATATTCTAGGTTTCTCAAAAATAGATGATCAGTCACAAAGCTATACTTCAGGATCATCAACTCAAGGGTACTCAAAGATGCCGATGAGTGCTAAGACTGCTGAGGAGCAACTCAAGCTTATAACATCGTTTGTAGCAGCTTATGGAAACTGTATTCAGGGGAAGATCAACGATCCGACACTTTGGGAAGAAGACTATGATCAGGTTGATCCTGATGATCTGGAGCAGATAGACCAATAATGGAAACTGGTTATGGTCACACAGAGAGTTAAAAGGTTTATGAAACGAACAGACAGAAATCTAAGTGTGAATAGTGTAGGATTTGACAAATCAAAGGTCAAGTCTTACAATTGTCAGGGGTTGGGACACTTTTCTAGAGAGTGTCAAAGAGCTAAGGTGGATAACTATCAGAATTCAGGACGTCAGACTTCAATTGGTTCAGAGAACCAGGCTTCAGTGGCTGGTTTACTAACAAATGTGTCTTCTAACAAACAGTTAGATTGTACGTAAGATTGGAATACAAATTCTGAGGCAATCACTAGAGCTCTCATGGCTGAAGTGACAGAAGCTGATACTGGAGCAGAAAAAGTAAAGAAAGAGGATACCCAACAGTCCAATTCAGGTCCATTGGTACTGGAGAATACCGAGGAGCTGACTACCTTGGAGTTTGCAGCTCAGATGGCCAACATCGAATCTGACAGGAAAAAGGTAACTTTAAACTTTTATACTTTACATGATTTATGTGCGTTATGTACTACGCTGAATGATAAACTGAATTTAGTACTAGAGACACATTCATCAAAGACTGCTCAAATCCAATCATTAAAATCTGATAATGCTAGTTTATTAGATATCATGGAAGATCTTAAAGCTAAACTTAAAGCTGATGCTCAAGATATGATAGTTCTGAAAGACAAGTTTAGTGAACAATGTGTCAGGAATGAGCTAATTTATGAGCATGTAGAATCGCTAACTAAAGAGATCTCCTTGAAAGATATAGAATTAGCAGACTATAGAGTTAGGGTAGCTGAGGCAGATATCAAGATTGAAAAGTTTAGGAATTCGTCCTTGACTTTAGGCAAGATATTAGATTCACAGAGGCAGTCTAAGAAGCCGACTGGCCTAGGATATCAAGATGTGCCTCCGCCCTTCAATAGCCACTACGTACCTATTCCTCAGGATGAGACCATGGAGTCAGTTAAATCAGAAGAAGTAAAGGTAAATGAGTCAGCTAAAGTGTCAACACCTAACCCTCAGGTTAAGAAAACAGTCAGGTCCATTGGTACTGGAGAATACCGAGGAGCTGACTACCTTGGAGTTTGCAGCTCAGATGGCCAACATCGAATCTGACAGGAAAAAGGTAACTTTAAACTTTTATACTTTACATGATTTATGTGCGTTATGTACTACGCTGAATGATAAACTGAATTTAGTACTAGAGACACATTCATCAAAGACTGCTCAAATCCAATCATTAAAATCTGATAATGCTAGTTTATTAGATATCATGGAAGATCTTAAAGCTAAACTTAAAGCTGATGCTCAAGATATGATAGTTCTGAAAGACAAGTTTAGTGAACAATGTGTCAGGAATGAGCTAATTTATGAGCATGTAGAATCGCTAACTAAAGAGATCTCCTTGAAAGATATAGAATTAGCAGACTATAGAGTTAGGGTAGCTGAGGCAGATATCAAGATTGAAAAGTTTAGGAATTCGTCCTTGACTTTAGGCAAGATATTAGATTCACAGAGGCAGTCTAAGAAGCCGACTGGCCTAGGATATCAAGATGTGCCTCCGCCCTTCAATAGCCACTACGTACCTATTCCTCAGGATGAGACCATGGAGTCAGTTAAATCAGAAGAAGTAAAGGTAAATGAGTCAGCTAAAGTGTCAACACCTAACCCTCAGGTTAAGAAAACAGTACAGTTTGTGCAATCTAGTAGTATACCAAAACTAGACGAAGCTGATACTGTAAGGGATAAGAAACAAGAGGAGATGAACAAGGCAGTTGATACGAACATTCAGGATATTAGTGAGACACCTAAGACAAAGAGTGCACATAAGAAATCAATTGAGAAGATTTCTTGCTTTAAGTGTCATGGGAAAGGTCATGTTGCTTCAGGTTGTCCCTATAGGAAAACAGAGTCTACGCCGAACAAAAGGAAACAAGAACAACCTACCTTGAAAACAATGCCTTGTAGTGCGAGCTTGAGTAGTTCTCATAGTTCAGAGAATAACTCTAGTGTGATGTCACGATTAGGGAGTAGACAAACACCGGTATTTACCAGACAAAATGAAGGACTAAGGAATAATTCACCGAATAGATTCCCAAGTCAATCAAAGGTTAGCCTCTAACCAATCCTAAGGAATCATACACCAAAAAGGAGTCACACTCTCGTTAGGTCTCATACTCCTAATACACATCAGACACCAAGGATACATCCTAGGTTATGTACCAAATTCACCAAACAAGAGGGTTTTTAACAAAACCAAAGGTACTATAGAAATTGTGTTTAACATCGAGGTCACCAGTTATACACAAGAGCCCCAAATAGGTCTAGAATGGTTATTTGATTATGACACTTTATTTAAATCATTTAACGTTCCTTTCAGTTGTGATGCAGGAATTTTGGAGAATGACTTCTTAACCCTAAATCTTGATGAAGAGGGTAGGATCTTCTCTAATTCGAGCATCCCTATGACATCTGAAGGAGAACTATCGACAGACGAAGATTCCCCAACAACTGAAGAACCTTCATCGCCTATTGATGAGAATAAGATAAACAGTCCAGCCTCAGAAGAAAATGATCACGAGGAATATGTTCAGTCTGAAGTCACACCAACATTAGAAGAAATAAGATCTAATCTGGGTGAAAATATTCAAGTTGATACAGTTGAAACATCGAAAGTACATAAGGATCACCCACTTGAGGACATTAAGTGAGAACTCGAAGTAATGTGAATATTAACACAGGGCTGTTATCGATGATCAAGGACTCCAAAGCATTCCACACCTGTTTGTACTCATGTTTCATTTCTCAAGTTGAGCCTAAGAATATTCAAATGACTCTAAAGGACAATTCTTGGGTTGAAGCAATGCAGGAGGACTCTCACAGTTCAAGAAACTGCAGTCTGGGAGTTGGTGCCTTTGCCTCATGGAGAAGTTGCAATAGGGACCAATTGGGTCTTTTAGTTGAAAAGAGATGATCGAGGCATTGTTACTCGAAATAAGGCAAGACTCGTAGTCAAAGGTTTCAATCAAGAAGAAGGGATAGACTACAATGAAGTGCTTGCACCAGTAGCAAGGCTTGAAGCTATCCGACCGTTTCTAGCATTTGCATCATTCAAAGGTTTCAAAGTTTATCAACTAGACGTCAAGAGTGTCTTCTTGTACGGGAAAGTGAAAGAACTGGTGTATGTCGAGCAACCACCAGGGTTTACAAATCCTATGTATCCGGACAGAGTATATAAATTGGATAAGGCTCTGTATGGGTTACATCAGGCACCCAGGGCGTGGTACGAGACACAATCTACTCATCTCCTAGAAAATGGGTTCGTGAGAGAGCGTATAGATAGTACATTATTCATTAAGTGGAAAGAGAATGATTTTCTGCTGGTACAAGTCTATGTGGACGACATAATCTTTGGTTCATTATATGAACAGTTGTGTAAGGACTTTGAGAAGGTCATGAAGTCAAAGTTCGAGATGAATGCGATGGGGGAGCTGAATGTCTTTCTAGGTTTACAAGTTGAACAACGAAAGGAGGGAATGTTCATTCATCAAACGAAGTATGTCTATGAGATACTAGAACGCTTCGGGATGGAAGGAACAAAACTCACGACACAATGCAGCACACCAATTCAAGCCAATCACAATCTCGGATCGGGTACCGATAGTGATACTGATGTGGATCCGACATTATATCGGGCCATGATTGAGTCACTTATGTATCTAACTGCTTCCAAACTTGACACTATGTTTGCTGTTTGTTTATGTGCCAGGTTTCAAGCCAACCCTAAAGAGATGCATATGAAAGTTGTGAAGCGGATTCTGAGATACCTGAAGTCAAAACCGAAGGTGGGCCTTTGGTATCATGCCGATGGAGATCTAGAATTGGAAGCTTACATAGACTCGGACTATGGAGGGTGCAGCTTGAACAAAAAGTCAACAACAGGAGGTTTTCACTTCTTAGGAGGGAGACTAGTGTCCTGACAATGCAAGAAACAGACTTCGGTAGCCGTATCCACATGCGAAGCCGAATATGTAGCTGTGGGTAGCTTTTGTTCACAGGTTCTATGGATCCAATAGCAATTGCGAGATTATGGTTTGACTTATATTCATACTCCTATTAGGATAGACAACCAATCCACAATAGCAATAACCAATAATCCGGTAAAGCACAGTAAGACTAAGCACATTGATATACGTCATCATTTTATTCGTGACTGTGCAGAGATAAACCTGATTAAGTTGGTAAAAGTTCCAACGAAAGACAACTATGCGATTTGTTCACAAAAGCATTTGATAGATCACGCTTTGAGTTGTTAGTCGAACTAAACGTGATGCGAAATCCTGAGTAACCTGACCTCGTTAGATAGTTTTTCTTTAAATTTTTAGCTTTTAGTTTGTCTTTCTAGTTAATTTACTCAAATACTAAATACATAAAAATAAAAAATTAAATAAGGAGAGCTGTCATAGAGTTCAAGGTTCAACATGACTAGATTTAGCGAAAACTAACAAACTCTAAATGTTAAATTTTCACACATAATGCACTAAAAAATTAAGTGATATACATATTCATGTATAGATTTGTTGGTAGACATAAAACATGAAGATTTTCCTAAAAGCCAATAAAACAATCCAGAAATTGTCGTATGTGTTGCTAACTTAGACGTATGATCAATAGGTCTTAATTTCTGTGTTATAGGCTTACATAAAATTTAATTACGAATGAGGTATGTAAATCAGTCTGGGAGATGTATTGCTTCATCAAAATACATCTTAAACAAAGAGCAAGCATGAGTCGTAAAGGAAGTCAAGACATGTCGCTTTGTTGTACAAAAGTATAGACCTGTCACCGCTATCTTGGCTAAATATAAGAAGTACGCTTTACCCAAAGACAAACTAAGACACTCTGTTGTACGTGAGTACAGACTTGTGTCCGACGTTTGCCTTTTAAAGATGATTTGCAAATACCAAAAAGTCATAATGATTTTATGTCTGTCTTGACCACAGACTTATGTAAAAGTATGAGACACATAACGTAATTTGTTGATAAATAAGAAGGCCAAAGGAAAGTTATAGTGTTGCGTGTTTAAGTGGACAACAATACCGATAATCAACATGGTGTGTATGTTACAACAAACAATAAAGGGATGTTAAAAAATTCCAAAGTGTGAAAGTGCAACACCAAAAGTGCGTTGACAAAAGCTATCTGATTGAACCTTCTATGACTCTCTCGCAAAAATATTTAAATTTTTTTTATTTTGCCTTTAATTTTCATTTCTTGCAATTTATTTTTATCGTTAATTTTCATTTTATTTTAGCTTAGTTTATTAAGAAAATTTTAAGTAGGTAGGAACGAGGTCATATACTTGAATGTATTTTAGTTGGAAAAACAACAGATGCGTGATAATCAGTTGCTCGAAGTGAAGTGTTCCGCGATAAGTTGAAAAAGTTGAAAATTTTTCAAAGTTTTTCAAGTTTAAAATTAAGTTCGTGACAAAGTAAGTCCGTACGAACTTATGGCAACTAAGTTCGTCTAAGTTTGTATACAGTAATGTGGAGCCTATAACTAGTGCCACAACATTAAATTCATTCACCCTCCTTGAACGAACTTGTTCCTCACGAACTTAATAGTGATCACGAACTTATCTGGCGACTACAAACTTATCGGACATTCTACGGTTTTTTTTCCTGTTTCACGAAGATCCCACTGTTTCCTCTCGAACTTAACACTGTTTACTTTCGGTTTATCTTCTAAACAACAAAGTAAGTAAGATTGGGGAGTTTCATTGGATTTTAAATGGTTTTCAGGGGTTTTGATGTCCGAATAACAAAGGGTTCATAACTCTAGGTTTTAGGATATAAACTTGACAATGGAAACTTAATAAACTCAATTTGAACCTATTAGGACTAGTCTCATGTATTAATTAAGTCTAAAAAGGGTTCAAATACTGGAATTCAAAATCAGAATGCTGACCAGGAACTTAACCATATTAAGTTCGTGTGAACTTATTTCAAAATTTCAAAATTAAGTTCGTTGGGTATCAAGTTCGTACGAACTTACCTAAGTTCGTACGAACTTATTTGTTCTCAAAAATTCAAATTTTCAAACTTTAACTTTTTTGTTGCATGTGCAGGAATGGCAGAGCGCGCGTTTGTGAATAAGCACAATATGGTGGTTAGCATTGATATGCAAGCACCAGAAGCTGGGCCATACAGAGAGATTTTGGCCTTTCTAACAAGATCCTGCGTAGCATATGCACTGACGCATAACCCTAATGTAACAACCGACACAAAATCAGGTTAACGATTATAACTTAATCAGTAGTTATTAGCAAGTTTTAACCTAATCTGTGGTCATTAGAAATTAATCAATGTGATTAACAAATTTCATAAGGAATTTCATTTCAATTAGAAACAATTTCATCGGTGCGATGAAACGACAAATTAATTAATCCGATTGATGTACGATATAATGGATTAATTCAACGAAGTACATAATTAAATTTAGATTAGTGACACTAATCATGCATTAACAAACTTACTTAACATTAATTATGCAAGACTAAAACAATTTATTAAACTAATTCATTCGTAAGTATATATGAATTTACGTAAAAAGGAAAATACAAGAATACATTTTGAAATACTTTTATACAAAAAATGAAAATACATTATAAAATCTTCAAAAATCTAGCCATAGGTAGTACTTCATAGAGTTTGACTTCATTTTTTTTATTACGCAACCCATTCACCATCTAAATCAAATCCTTTTCATCATCTCGCTTTCACTTCATCTTTGATTCACACTCCACCTCCATTTGAAAGACCAAACTCCTCTATAAATAGAAAGTTCTTTCCTCTCACTCTTCACACCATCTAAGAGCAAAAGAACTCTCCTTTTCTCTCAAAAAAATCGGCCAAGAGGCTCCCAAAAAGACCAAAAGTTTGCAACTTTTGTTCTTCAAGTTTTTCAAGAAGTTTTTGGTGCAACAATTCAAGATCAAGTCTTCTACTCTTTTTCATTGTTTTAATTCATCAAAGTAAGTAAATACTACCTTAATACTAACTTATTACTTCTTTTATTTATGTAATTACAAGTCTTGCATAATAATATATAGTGAACAACAACAACAACAACAACAAAGTTTATCAAAAACCAAGTTTATGAACATCTAGCTATTATTTTTAAAGTTTGTTTCTTCAAATGTGTTCATAAATATATAAACACATAATGAAAGCATGAATAATATGAAAACAAGTTATATAAATGTGTTTTATAGCCTTTTATACATGTGGTTTTTGAATAAACAACAAGAATCACAAGTTGTTTCAAGGATTTGAATTCCGGATTTTCGGCAGAAATATTACATCGACTTTGAAAAATCATAATTAATTCAAAAATTAACTAAAGGAGTTGATTATTGTTTCAAAACTTAGATCTATGTCTTAACTAAATATCTGGAGGTTTGCATAATTTAATATGGAGTTTTGGACCCCCAAATATTCTTTGGGAACCGAAAAGTCAAACAGCTCAAAAATGGCCAACATAGGGTTTTTAACGAGCCTTTTCCCTAACCTAAACACCTTGAAAAATAGCCGTTTTTACCTTGAAAAATTCCTTGTATATCGTACTTTTATAACTATGAAAACCAAAGCTCAAATCGTTTTTGGAGCTTGGTCAAAAACAGTCACAAAGTAGGCCGAAAAACCTTGATAAAAGCTGGAAAATTATATATATATATATATATATATATATATATATATATATATATATATATATATATATATATATATATATATATATAAACTTGACGTTTTTAAGTGGGTTTTATTTATGAACATGTTAAGTTGGGTGATTTAAAAACATAAAAACCAAGATACATGCATATTATCATTTATGGAGTTGCTATAGTGGCGGAAAATAACCCACAGGGTTGCAGCATTAAAGGCTTCTTAAGCTGCCAACCCAGGCATTTCAATGGCACAGAGGGTGCTGTTGGTCTTACTCGATGGTTCGAGAAACTGGAGTTCGTCTTCCGAGTCAGCAACTGCACTGAAGAAAACAAGGTGAAGTTCGCCACTCATACGCTTCAGGATGGAGCCCTTACTTGGTGGAACTCCTATGTTCAATCAGTGGGATTGATGTGGCTTATCAACTCCCCTGGGCGGAGCTAAGACAAGTGATGACAGACGAGTATTGCCCTCGAAGCGAACTCCAAAAGATGGAAGCGGAGTTTTGGCATCTGTCCATGAAAGGGACAAACATCACCGGATACACCAACCGATTTTACGAGCTAAGTCTCTTATGTCCCGGGATGGTCACTCTAGAGTACAAAAGAGTGGAACGATACATCTGGGGACTCTTTCCTCAGATCCAAGGAAACATCACCTCTTCCAACCCAACGACATTCCAAAATGCCATATGTATGGGAAACAATCTGATGGAACAGGTAGTATGCCAAGGGGCAGCGGCTGCCAAAAGCTCGGACAACAAACAGATTTGGGAGGACCGCTCAGGAAAGAATTCGGGGAATCAGCAAAAGAAACATGAGACAATCAAGGCCTACGTAGTTGGGTCTGAATCCAAGAAAAGCTACACTGGCAACAAACCCTATTATAGTAAGCGCAATTATCATTACAACGGACTGTGTATGAATCCCTGTGGCAAGTCTAAGAGACAGGGTCATCTAACCAAGGATTGCAGAGCTTCCAATCCCGACACCAACAACGGATCTCAAAAAGGGTGTTTTGAGTGTGGAATTGCAGGGCATTTCAAAAAGGACTGCCCAAAGTTGAAGAATGTCGGGGAGCTCAAGGAAGAGCTTTTGTCATGGGCAGTAGGGAAGCAAGACAGAATCTCAATGTGGTCACGGGTACGTTTCTTCTCAACAACACTTATGCTTTTATTCTGTTTGATACCGATGCTGATAGGAGCTTTATATCCACTAAGTTTAGTAAGTAGATTAATGCCACTTTTACCCCATTAAGTGCCGCATATTCTATAGAGGTTGCTGACGGTAAGACCCTGAAAACGAATAACATAATTCGAGGATGTTCCTTAGAACTAGTAGGTCAACAATTCGAAATAGCTTTATCGCCCGTCAAACTGGGAAGTTTTGACGTAGTTATAGGCATGGACTGGTTATCAAAGAACCATGCAGAAATAGTGTGCGATAAGAAGACGGTGGGCATACCCTTGGCCAACAAAGGTCCTAACTGTCCAAGGGGAACGGAGAAACACCAAAATAAGCATCATCTCATGTCTAAGGACCCTGAAAGTGTATGTGAAAGGGTTGTCAAGCAATCCTAGTCCACATGACGGAAACGGAGCCGAATGAGAAGCGGCTCGAAGATATTCTTTAGTCCGTGATTACCCCAACGTCTTTCCAAAGGACCTGCCTGGACTCCCAACATCAAGACAAGTCGAATTCCATCAACTTAGTGCCAGGAGCGGCACCGATGGCTCAAGCTCCATACCGCTTAGCCCCATCGGAAATGCAAGAACTGTCCAATCAACTGTGGGAACTTTTGGATAAAGGATTTCTACGATCGAGTTCCTCACCTTGGGTAGGGGTGTGCAAAATAACCGAACCTTATTCGGGTTAAATGGGTCGGGTTATTCGGTTTTCGGGTATGTTAATCGGGTTAAATGATAACCGAATAAGGTTTTCGGTTCGGGTATCGGGTGGGAAGCAAAAAATTCGGGTTACCCAAATAACCCGAATAACCCATATATCAATAATTAAAAAATTAATAATAATAATATATCATCTCATCTTGGCATCTTGCGTCTACTTTAGTAAAGATGTAGGTTTTTATTTTTACAAACCAAAAACACGTCTCTTTTCGATTCTTCCACGGTTACCTATATATAGAATATAAATATTTAAATACTTACTTTTAAACTTTTTGACCCGTTTAACCCGTTCTACCCATTTTACCCAACCCATTTAACTCATTTAAACCATTTTATAGAGGATTCTATTTTTATACTAAAACCGATTAACCCATTTAACCCAAACCGAATAACCCGATACCCATTTAACCCAAAACCGATTAACACGTTCTCTTATTTGGTTCGGGTTTGGGTAGTTAACATATACCCTCATACCCGAATAACCCGAACCGAATAACCCGAAACCCGTTTAACCCGCCCGAATAACACCCCTAACCTTGGGGAACTCCGATTTTGTTTGTAAAGAATAAGGACAGAACTTTCCGGATGTGCATCGACTATCGGGAACTAAATAAGATGACCATAAATAAGCGGTACCCTCTCCCGAGGATCGATGACCTAATTGACCAACTCCAAGGGTCAAGCTTCTATTCGAAGATTGATCTAAGGTCTGATTATCATCAGTTCAAAGTTCACGAGGAGGATATTCCCAAGACAGCTTTCAGAACCTGGTACGGTCATTATGAATTCCAAGTAATGCCATTTGGACTGATCAATGCACCAGTCGTATTCATGGACCTTATGAATCGGGTGTGTAAACCGTATTTGGACACGTTTGTGATTGTCTTCATAGATGACATCTTAATCTACTCATGAAACAAGGTGGAGCATGAACAACATTTGAAGCTAATTTTGGAGTTGTTGGAGAAAGAACAAATGTATGCCAAACGTTCAAAGTGCGAATTTTGGCTTAGAAAAGTAAAATTCCTCGGTCATGTGATCAACCTTAAAGGAATTCAAACTAACCCTACAAAAATCAAAGCCATCAAGAATTGGGCAACTCCTAGGACCCCCATGGAGATACGCCAATTCCTAGGTCTTGCAGGTTATTATAGCCGATTTATCAAAAATTTCTCAAAGATCGCCGGATCTCTCACAGAGATGGACGTTAAGTATGATTGGGGTGATGACCAGGAGGCGGCATTCCAGTTATTGAAGCACAAGTGATGAGCTAAGGCGTGAACCTTCGGTTGTCGAAAAGAATGAGCTAAGACGTTAAGAGTACGAGCCTTAGTGAGCCGATACCATGGACTTCAATTTCTCAAAGCTAATGTGGTTGCAGATGCTCTGAGCCGAAAAGAACGAGCTAAGACGTTAAGAGTACGAGCCCTAGTGATGACCATTTAGCCAAACCTTCCTTCCTTAATTCATGATGCGCAAGTGGAAGCTGTTAAGGAGGACATATAAAGAATGAAGTCCTGAGAGGAATGGATAAACAGTTTGAGATAAGGGCTAACGAGAATCGATACTTCATGAACAGAGTCTGGTTACCCAGCTTTGGTGGAGTAAGAAAGTTGGTTATGGATGAAGGACACAAGTCAAGATACGACGTTCACCCTAAATCCGATAAGATGTATCATGATCTCAAGGAGCTGTACTGGTGGCCTAACATGAAGGCTGACATTGCCACATGTAAGGTCTTGAACTCACGGATCTATCTAGACGCGACACCGTCCAACGAGTGCGGAATCCTCGTTAGCGGCTTAACGGTAAGATCACACGCACGGAACACGGAGACTACCACGGCGTTATACGAACGACGACGAACGTACCTACACGATGATTCTCTCCGAAAACACTCTCTGAATACTAGTAAACTCGAGATCACCTTTGCTTAATTACTCTCCGAAATTCTGCAAAAGTCTGATAATTATTCGAGTTAATCCTTAATTATACTGACTAATTCGAGTTTGTCTTAGGACAAATTCGAAACAGGCCCAAGGCCCATTCGAATTTGTCCACTTGACAAATTCGAATTTACCAATATGTACAAATTCGAATTTATATTAAATTCGAATTTCTACTTTCATACTTCTATTTGAACATATGATTTAACTTATGTTTGAATATATCTTTGAACTTTATGTTTGAACTTCTTGTAATACGTTACACCAAGTTCAAACATACAAACAATAAATATCAAACACACAAAATCACATATGTTAAACACTAGCCAATATTCAATATTACGTAATTTGACTTACACAAAATGCCAACTATACTTAGACTGCTATCGTCACACAAGGTGTACCAACAGACTCCCCCTTGACGATAGCTTCTAACTGTTTACATTTTGATTAAGTGCTAGAACCATATAGACTGCTACCTGCATATAGTCCTGTATCTATACATACTTTTACTACCTTCTGGTACTTCCTGGCGTCAGACCTCCATCCTTCATGAAAGAAGATAGGTTGATCATGCAGCTTCTTCAGGTCGTCCTTCGATAGGTTTATAAGGTGTAATGGATCATACACTCGCAAAATAACTTTGTCTTCTGTATCTTCCATGACTGCTTCAGCTGTATCATTGTCGACATACCACCATTTCATGTTGCTTAAAACATTCTGTGGCATCGATTTCATTGGCACCTTCTTCAAGCATCTGACAGGTTTGTAAACCATTTTAGCCCATGCCCTTCCAGTATGAGGATCTATCCTTGACTCATCCTCAACTCTCTTTCCTGACCTCGGCTTGAGTCTTTCAAACTTTCCAGTTCTACCCTCTCTTCTGATTATCTTTGTGATTACTTCAGCATAAGGGTCATCTCCAATGTTGATCAATTCTTTCCAAGCTAACTCCTTCACTTCTACCTTCGGCAATGTGGTAAACACTTTAAGCGTACGCCTCAAGTACTGGAGTCCATCTCTCCTCTTCAGAATGAATAGCTGCAGTTCTCTGTCGAAGAACCAGCTGATAATACCTCCTGAGATTTTCTGCCCCCGGAATTCTCATCTTCTTCTTCATCTTTGGCTCTGCTTTCTTTTCTTCCTTACGGAACCAAAGGTTTAACAGTTCAGCTCTGCTTGGCTCTTTTTCAGCTTCCTCCAGTTCTGAATCGTTCACAGAGGCCAATTTGATATCATCTATATCGATTACATTTTGATCGTTATGCACATATTGTTCTGTGATAGGTTGTGACTGAATGATTACTTCATCTACGTGGTCATCTTCATCTTCCACAACCTCCTCATCAGATTTCCAATCAACTATATCTTCTGGCACAAATTCTCCTTCTTCCAGATCTTCCATCTCATCCTCAAAGTCAAAATCTAACACTTCTTCCTCAATATTCATGAGAGCTTCAATGATTTCGTTCATGTCACTCTCCATGACCTTTGAGGAGCTCACCTCTCCTCCTTCAGCTCCACTCTGACTTGGCTCCCCCTGAATTTCAGCATGTTGAGCAGCAGAAAAATCTATTGGCTCACTCTCTTTAGGTGCATCGGGATCATTGCCTTCGTCATCATCTCCCCTTCTCTGCTCCTCAGAATCCCTGCAGCTTGTCTCCCCCTGAGCCTGTAGGTTTTTCATTAATTGGTCAATAACGGATCTCATCGTGCGGATTTCTGCAGCCTGATCTGCAACAAATGTTTTCAGCTCAAGATTCTCTTGTTCAATCTTTCTAACAAATTTCTTCAACTCTGCATTCTCTTTGTCAATATTTGCATTATGCGCCTGTATCTCGCCGATGGCTTTAGTCAGCTGAAAAATTTGGGCTTGTTGGAAGTCAACCTTACTTCTGAGCTCAGAAAATCATTGATTGTCAGTGAAGGTGGATGAGGTGGATGGAATGGATTGAATGGGTGTCGGAATGATTGGTGGTGGAATGGATGTTTGAACAGGTGGTGGTGGTGGTGGAATGGATGTTTGAGCTGATGGCTGAGCGGTTGGAATCTCTGGCTCAGAAGCAGAGGCCGATGAAGCTCCTTGCATAAAACCATGCTTTTTGGCCCTATGCCTAGGCACCAAAGGAGTAGTATCCTCAATCTCGAAATCGGAATCATCCTCATCCGAATCCTTAGACACTCTTCTTTTCTCTGCCTCTGGATTTATCACCATTATTCGGGATCCATATGTGCATATTTGGATAGACGGGTCTACTGTATCTTCCTCAACCTCAATCTCTTCTACTTCTTTCGATTCAGATTCAGATGTCGAATCAGGCTGACCTTCTTCCTCTGGCACATAATCCTCTATCTGGCGGAAAATATCATCTTCCCCAGCTCGTGGTTCCAGAATATCGCCAATGAGCTCAGAAGTAATCGCTTCATTTGCAAGCGGCCCTTGTGCCCATATTTCATCGAATGTTTCCACCCGTGGATCAGTGTCAGGATCTAAAACTGAATAACCAAGATTAACTGATTTGAAATTTATCAGAGTATAAATCAATAATCTTGCTTTGAATCAAAGTTTAATTAAGAAGTTTGCGGAATAACACTTAATTATTTTAACAAAAACTTTCAGAACTAATGAAGCATAAAACATAAGAAGTAATCAAGACTGTTTGTATTGCTGAATTAAATGATTACAATCACCTCTAATCTGTTTGATTAGACGAAGAACACAGACTGTTCTTAGGGTTTTACAACCTTAGAGGCTTGAGAAAACTTAATCAACAAAGCAATTACAGACTCAAAAATATGCAGAAAACTTCTATATACTTCTATACAATAGAAAACCTATTCTGTCTATTTATATTGCTTTTTGGACTTGTTTCCTTGAAGGACTATGACTTCTCTGATAGTAGATATGCTGGAATCTTCGTGTAGATATCTTTCCTGAAAATCAGCACTTTCTGTTTATGAAACTGTTGAGCAGCTTGAATCTCTTGACAGCATGAACTGAGCAGCTTGAGTTGTTTTGCTCTGGCAGCTTGAACTTTTACACTGGCAGCTCGAGTTTCTTCAACTAGCAGCATGAACTTTGTATTTACATGAAAAATCTACTAATAGTCTGAGAAGTCTAACTAACAGCTTGAATGTACTTAAATTATTTCCCAACAATCTCCCCCTAACTTAAATTCTTTACACAAGACTTTATGTTCTATACAAAAATTGGAAATGAATAAGTAAACTGTTATTTACAAACCAAGGCTTTCAAAAACTTACAACTGTGCAAGTTTATGATCTATAGCCTTCAAAAATTCTCTCTTTAGCTCATCTCTATCACAAGATATTCTGACAGACTTCATCTGGAGTAGTATATTCTTTGGAAGATCATAGAATTCAAGATTAAAGAACATACCAGATCCGTCTGTGAATTTGATTCTGTAAGTCCTGGATTTGACAAAAATATTAACTTCCTTGATTTTCAATCCCTTCTTGTTGGCATCCTCTACATCTTTTCTAATAAATTCAGGATCAACAATGGACTTCAGATCTCTGATGACTTGTTTCACTTGTGGTAGAGAAGATCTAACTTGTGATACAGACCCAATGTTGTGCATCATTATCAGCTCATCTCTGGTCAACTTTTGAACTATTTGCCAAAAAGTATCATACTCTTCTTCAGGACCAGACTCTCTTCTTATCACAAACTTAATTCTCAAGTCACGGTCATCCAGTGACTTAGCAAACCAGTAGTTGATTTGAGGCTTTGTAAAATCATGCTGATCAATCAGCTTCTCTATCTCCATGGCTTTTTGCAGTT
This sequence comes from Centrapalus pauciflorus, assembly GCA_020465985.1. NCBI lineage: Eukaryota > Viridiplantae > Streptophyta > Magnoliopsida > Asterales > Asteraceae > Centrapalus > Centrapalus pauciflorus. The sequence goes on along the minus strand of JAANYP010002112.1, from coordinate 87,248 downwards.
GTTGCTCAAAGAGCACCCTTTTAACCGATGAAGGAATAGAAAGAGCAGCTTGATCAGTGGGAACAGGTGTACTGGCAGCAGCTTGAATATGACTTGTAGTAGGTTGAGCTGGTCTTTGTGATGATTGGACTTCTTGGGAGGTTTTTGCTTTCTTTCTTTTCTCCATTTCTTTATCATGTATTTCCTGCAGCCTTTCAGTAGTCATGGACTGAGCCATTTTCTTTGGAATACCTGCTGCAAAGGCAAAATTGATTAAGAATCTTCTGTGCTCAGCCTTGGTGTGCCCTGTTGGCATCTTTCTCTTCTTTTCACCTTGTTTGCCCACAAACCCCTTTAGGTAATCACCTAATGTCTCATCATCATCTATTGGGGGCTGGGCTTGCTAATCTAATTCTTTGTCCATTTCTTCTGCCAATTTCTTGGCAACTTCAGCATCAAAGGCAATCTGGGCTTCTTTGGAGGAGAATTTGTGCTTTGGAGATTCAATAAGAATGCCCTTGCCTTTGTCTTTTACAGAAGAGGATGTTGCTTAGACTGTACTTGATGGAGCTTGAATGCCTTCCCTGATCACAACTCCAGTGACTTTTGAAGGAGCAGCTTGAGTTTCTAGGCTAACAGCTTGAGAAGCTGTTGGGACTGCTAGCCTAGAAACTGGGACTGTTGGTGCTACTTGGACTGTTGTTGTTGTTGGAGCTGCTTGGACTGATGTAGGAACCTCCTGATTCTCCCCCTTTTTGGAAGCATTGGTTTGGTCAGAAGGACCTACAACCTTTGCCCCTTGGGTTTGAATCAAACGCTCTAATTGAATGAGCTTATTTCCACAAAGGGTAAACCCCTTATGAAGATAATCCATCCTCTGATTTTGAGCCATTTCTGATTGCTTTAGGGCCATTATTTGTGCACCCTGTGCAGCAATGATGGACATTTGGTATTCCAACATAGCTACAACAGGTTTCAGCTTGGGATCCGTCAAAAGCATGAGTTGCAGACTAGTCTCAAGATCAGAAAACACCTGTGGTGCTTGTGATCTATCACTGACATTAATACCAGAAGTAGAAACCTCTGGGCCCCTCTGTTCTTGGTTCTGGGGACTTCCAGCTTGTGGTTGCACACTTGCTGTTGCCATGGGTGTGGTCTTAGCTATGTTGGCACTGTCCTGTGCCTCTTGTGCAGAGACATCAGTAGTGCCAGCCACAGAACCCAATATGAACCATCTCTGAAGAGATGTTCACCTCCTAAGTGAGGATGGGAGTTTCCTCTAGTGGTTCCCTTTGGATATGCTGTGCAGGAGTATCCTCCTGCACAGGGATATATGGCTCTTGCTGATGGGAGGAGGAGGAAGGAGCTCCTGGTCCCCTTTTTCTTTTGTATATGTTTCTGAGTGGGCGTGTTGGTTGTACAAAAGAATCAGAAGGAATATGTGTATCATGAGGAGTGGGTTGGGGTCCTGGGGGTGAAGCAGGAATGTTGGGCTGTGTCTGCTCAGGACCCTCTCCTCTGTTTCTTGGGATGATGTTCATCATTGCAGAAGGCAATGGAACATCTACACTCAAAAAATTGGCACTTTGTTTTAAAAGCCTTTTGATAGAAGATAGTGAGTGCCTATGGGAAATATGTATCCTCTTATGTAAATGAGAAGTAGTGCAGGTGTGTGCAATGATTTCTGCCAGAAATCTGGGATACATTAAAAACTTCCCATTCTTTAGGGAATGATGCCTTAACATCCCCTGAAAAATCATGTTTGAAAAATTGAACCGTTGGCCTGTTGAAAAGCACACTAAGGCAGTGGCAATGTTAGAAGAAAATTCTGACCAACCAGTTCTTTTGGGGCTCATACACTGCTGAATAATATGTACAAGATATTTCCATTTAGGAGAAAAATGTGCTTTCAAGAAAGTAAATGAATCAGCAGGACCCCTATAACCTATATTGTAAAGACCAGTATGTAAAGCGTTAAGGGTTAGGTCTGTTATACCTGTGGCATCTTGAAGATGCAAATGGTGCCGAATGGATTCCTCAGTGATGGTGATGGGAGTGCCATCAATTTTGGATAGTATAGTGGGAATTCCATTGATGGTTTGAAAAGTGGCACGGTTCCAGAACTGTTCTATATGGGAGATGTATATAGTAGGGTTTATGGTTAGGGCATAATGAATATGGGAGTGCCTGAGGAAATCCATCATTGTATGGAACGGTTGGAGTTCAGCATGTTTCAGAGTGTATGGGAGGCAGTTGTGTTCTTTTACGAACTCCATGGATGATCAAACGATGGTTTTAGGGTTTGAAAGAAGAATGTGTGATTCGTTCAGAGAGAAAGCAGAAGGCCGTGGAAGAAGAATATGTAACTGGTAGTTACAACTGAACGAAACTGGGACCTTTAAAGGTTTCGAAAAGGTTGGGTCCCGCGCACACATTTGAGAAATTACCCAAATACCCTGCACACTTTGACAGATCAAGTGAAAATAACTAGCAGTCCGAGAAAATGAACTAGCAGCATGAGAAAATACTCATGCTGTTAGTGTAAAATTGTGCAACTTTTCAATGGAACAGTGTCTCCCCCTTAAATTAGCATACTGAGTCGATAATAATGAAAACCAATTAATCCATGTTTACCATACCAATATTTGATATTAGGAAAGTGAACCTTCCCACATCAAAAGGTTTTGTAAATAGATCAGCTAGCTGATCATCTGTATGTATTTTGGTAACTTGGATTAACTTCTTTTCATTACAATCTCTGATGAAGTGAAATCTGATTTCTATATGCTTGGTTTTTGGGAATTTCACTGGGTTTTGCACAATGCTAATTGCACTTGAATTGTCAATATAAATAGGAGTGGATAAGAAATTCATACCATAGTCTCTTAGCTGATTTTGAATCCACATTACCTGGGAGCAGCAGCTTGCAGCTGCTACGTATTCTGCTTCAGTGGATGATGTGGAGACAGTTGTTTGCTTTTTGCATTGCCAAGAGACCAGTCTTGCTCCTAAGTATTGACATCCACCAGTTGTGGATTTCCTGTCAATGTTGCAACCACCATAGTCACTGTCAGAATAAGCAGTTAGTTCAAAAGGAGAGTCTTTAGGATACCATAGGCCTAAATGTGGTTGGCCTTTAAGATATCTAAAGATTCTTTTAACAGCAACCAAGTGAGAATCCTTTGGAGAGCATTGAAATCTAGCACACACACAGACAGCAAACATAATATCAGGTCTTGAAGATGTTAGATACATGAGAGATCCTATAAGGGATCTGTATAGATGAATATCCACATCTATGCCATCTTTGTCTGTATGGAGCTGTTTATGAGGATCCATTGGAGTGCTTGCAACCTTTGTGTCTTGATAGCCAAACTTTTCCAATATGTCTTTGACATACTTTGATTGACTTATGAATAGACCAGTAGGCTTCTGTTTAACCTGCAGCCCTAGAAAGAATGTGAGTTCCCCCATTGAACTCATTTGAAACTTTTTGTGCATTAGGGCCTCAAATTCTTTGCACAAACTATCATTAGTTGAGCCAAAGATGATGTCATCAACATAGATTTGGACAAGTAGAATCTCAGCTTTGATGGATTTAGTGAAGAGTGTTTTGTCCAGAGTGCCTCTCTTGAATCCATTCTGTAGAAGATATGATGACAGTGTGTCATACCATGCTCTGGGGGCTTGGTGAAGACCATAGAGAGCTTTGTCTAGCTTGTACACCCTGTCTGGATACTTGTAGTCTTCAAAACCAGGAGGTTGACACACATATACTTCCTCTTCAATTGTCCCATACAGGAAAGCAGACTTAACATCCATTTGATACACTTTAAATCCTTTGAAACTTGCATATGCTAGAAATAGTCTGATGGCTTCAATTCTTGCTACTGGAGCAAAGACATCATCATAATCTATTCCTTCTTCTTGAGTGTACCCTTGTGCTACTAGTCTTGCTTTGTTCTTGATGACTATCCCTCTCTCATCCTTCTTGTTTCTGAACACCCATCTTGTACCTATTGCTCTCTTACCTTTAGGAAGATCCACCAGAGTCCATACATTCTGAATTTTGAACTGTAAAAGCTCTTCTTGCATAGCTTCAATCCATGATGAATCTTTTAATGCTTCTGATGCCTTTTTAGGTTCCAATTGAGACATGAAACAGGCATGTTCAAAAGCAGCTAGACTGAATTCAGGAACTGCTAGTTCAGCAGCAGCAGTCTAATTTTGAACCATTTTCCTTGTTTGAACAGGAGTGCTTGGATCACCCAGTATTTGATTGAGAGGGTGATACTTGTGAACTCTTAGTGTGGACTCTCTCTCTGTTTGAAAAGAAGTTCCAAGGTTTGTATCATCTCCATCAGAACCAGTGAATGGTTCAGTTTCTGAAACAGCTTGACTTGAATCTGGGACTGTTTCCTGTTGTGTTGGAGCTGTTCTTTCAGAACTTTGGAGTGGCACTTCAGTGTCTAGATTTGTATCATTCAGGACCCCTGGAGGATCACAAGACAGAAGTGGTAGAGTGGTGAAATCATCCCAACTTGTTGAATCTGCAGCAGTCTGAGACTTTGTGCCAACAACATGAGAAATTGTATTGGCAGCATGAGAATTCGTGTTAGCAGCTTGAACCATGTATGCATCAGCTTCTGCGGTATACTCAACAAAGCTCAGAGAATTTGTTAGTGAATCTAAATCAAACAACCAATCAGGACCAGTGCCTTTGATATTAGCAGTATTTTCATTAAATTCAACATTGGCACTTTCTTCAATTGTTTTAGACACACTGTTGTATACTCTATAGGCTTTGCTTTGAGTTGAGTATCCTACAAAGAATCCTTCTTCAGCTTTACTCTCAAACTTCCCTAAGTGAGTCTTAGTGTGAAGAATAGTACATGGGCATCCAAAAGGCTTGAAGAAAGCTATTAGGGGACTTCTGTTATGGAATAACTCATAGGGAGTTTTTCCTTGAGATTGGACAACTTGAACCCTATTTAGAACATAACAGGCTGTATTAACAGCTTCTGCCCAGAAAGTCATTGGCAGATTTGAATCAGCTAGCATTGTTCTAGCAGCCTCAATTAATGTTCTATTCTTTCTTTCAGCTACACCATTTTGCTGTGGTGTTCTTGGTGCACTATATTGTCTAGCAATGCCTTTGGACTCACAGAAACTGTTTAGAATTTGATTTTTAAATTCAGTTCCATTGTCTGATCTTATCACCTTAACTTTGGAATTGGATTGGTTTTCTATCTTAAGGATAAAAGACTTAACTAGCTCAGCAGTTTCATCTTTGGACCTAAGAAAGTAAACCCAAGTAAATCTGGTGAAATCATCAACAATGACTAAACAGTATGCCCTTTTATTCAAACTCAAAACAGATGTTGGACCAAATAGATCCATATGTAACAACTGAAGAACAGATGAGATTGAATTTACTTCTTTGGCCTTATGAGAAGTTTTGTGTTGCTTACCTTTAAGACATGCTACACAATGATCATCACAAATGAACTCCTTTTGTGGTAATCCTCTTACCAGATTCTTTTTAACTAAATCATTCATGGACTTGAAGTTCATGTGACACATCCTTCTATGCCAAAGAGCAGACTCATTTGATGATGCTTTGGATATTAAACAGCTTAAAGTATTTGATTTAGTCAAGAGAGCTGTGTCCAGGCAGTAAACATTGTCCTTTCTTGGTGTTCTAAGTAAAACAAGATTTTCAGGAATTTTGAAATCCTTTGAAAGAACAATGCACTCAGAATCTGTGAACAGAACAATGTTTTGTTTGTCACAGATTTGAGAGACACTCAATAAATTGTACTTAAGCTGTTCAACATACAGAACATCATGGAATGTCATGTTGCCTGCATTAACAGTACCTTTACCTGTAACCTTACCTCCTTTTGAGTTGCCTCCAAATGCAACAAAACCTCCATCAAAACCTTTGAAATTTGACAAGCATTCAGAATTGCCTGTCATGTGCCTAGAGCATCCACTGTCCAGATGCCATCTTGTTCTATGAGGAGACCTGTGGTTGCCCTGCACAAATAACAGCTTAGTTAGTAGTGGAGTAAACCCAAACCAAATTGGTTTTGGGTTGGCCTTGTACATTGACATAACTAAAAACTGTTTTTGACTTCTTATATTTGGTGAGATCTACTGATGGAGTCTTTGGAGAGTATTTAGTGATAATATGAGGTATCCAACTATTTTGATCATCTTTTCTTCTGACAGTCTCAGATGATTCACTAGCAGCTCCAGTTTGATGCCCAGCAGCTTGAGCTGTGTTTGTAGTGCTAACAGTTTCAGTTTTTGCACTAACAGCATCAGATTTTGACTTAGCAGTTTGATCTTTTGCATTAGCAGTTTGAGCAACAGATTTGTCCTTGACACGCCATATTTGTTTAAAACTTGATTTAGGCTTTGCCAAAACTTGTTTTTGATGTGTGGATTGTTTTTTATTAACTTTTGAGAATCTGTGATCAACTGTTTTCTTTGGAGCTGCTGTGGAAGGTTTCACTTTTGAGTGCTTTGCCTGATTAGGATTTGATTTTGTGTGATGCACAGTCTGTTTTGCAATAGCTGGTTTGTAAAAACAATCCTTGGCTAAGTGATTCTTCCTTCCACAGTGAAAGCATCTTTTGACAGTTTGAATTGGAACACCAGACTTTTCTGTCAATTTCTGGTTCTTGTTTCTCTGGTTTCCTCTTACCTGCTGTTGTTTAGGAAACTTTTGAACACCATGCTTTTGGCATGTGCAGATAGAAACAGTTTTACCTCTTTTAGTTCCTTTTGATGAAGATGCAGTGTTACAGTTAGAATGTACAGAAACTTGTGGAGTAGCATTGCATACACTCATCTTCTCTTTTCCTTTCTTACTGGGAACTTGGACTTCTATGGGTGCACTCTTTGTGTCACAGTCTCTATTTTGACTCTTATCTTCTTTTAATTCAGGACTGTTATCAAGGATAGGATCTACAATAGTCATACACTCATCTAGTGGTTCATTGACAAGTCTATCAGCAACCTCACTCATTGGGTGTATGTACTTGTTGTTGTATGGAGGAGGAGTGGCCCTATATCCTATACCTTCTTTGGGATTAATCTGAGATTTCACCCTGTCTTTAAATTGTACTTTCATTAGGTGTTCCAGCTTCTGATTTGCCAACTTGAAGTTACCTAGATCTATGTTAACAGATTCTAGTTTCTTATTAGCCTCTAACACCTTCTGTTCAGTCTCTTCTACCTTTTTATTCAGAGATTCTATTTTTTTATTGAGTTCCTTTTTCTCCCATTCATGATAGGTTCTATCATACCCCATTTGAATCTCATTATCCTTATAATCATTGATCTGTTTTTCCAGATCTTCTATGGCTTGCATATATTCATATCTCCTTTCTTCCATCTTAGCTAGAGTTTTGCACATGCTCTCATTATGATCTCTGTATTTTTTAACCATATTTTTGCATGATTGAGAGCAGAGTTTAGAATTTACCTCAGATGGTAGTTCAGTGGAGGAGACATTTGATGTTTCTGCCATAAGTGCTTGATTTTGAAATTCTTCCTCTGTCTGATCACTCCAGTCAAACACATTGTCTTCTTGAGAGACAAGTGCTGTTGATTAGGACGCTTGGATGGGCTGTGAAGTCCTTGATGGCTGTTGACCTTGAGATCTACATTCTCTGGCAAAGTGACCAAGCTTATGGCATTTATAGCATTCCACTTTTGATTTATCAAAAGATGGTTTGCCTTCTGTCTTGGCTTGAAAGTTGGCCCTACCAGTTCTTTTCAGAAATCTTTTTGCTCTCATGGTCAGCATTGCATGTTGCCACTTTAAATCCATCTCTTCAAGATCATCTGGATGAATTTGTTCCAAGTCTTCAACATTTAGAGCAAATAATCCATCATTGGCAACAAAAGCCTCATAGTGAGTTTCAGCAGAATTGCCATCACCACCTGAAAAAGAATCACAGTTATTAGATTTTTCAGAAGACAGAAGAGCAGTGTTGTGATTATAAGAAAAGGATTTCTTTTTAGCATCAATCTCAGTTTCAAACACTCTTAAACTGTTATACAGATCATCCAATTCTATCTCATCAAGTGTGTCTTTTGTTCTCCACTGTGCAGCATAGACTGTCCATTCTTCTCCAAGAGATCTGAGAAACTTTCTGTTGACTTCATCTTGATCCAGATTGACCTTTGCACTTTCCAGTTCACTTATCAGTTTGTTGAACCTGTCAAAGATTTGAGTGAGGTTTTCATTCTTGCCACCAGAAAAGTTTTCATACTGCTGTTTCAAGAGGTCTTTTTGATTTCTCTTGGTACTGGCATTACCAGCAAACCTCTTCTCTAAGGCATTCAAAAGAGAGTGAGCAGTATAAAACTTTTTGAACTGATGTTGATAAGCATTAGGAATGGCTATTTGTAATAGTGTAAGTGCTTTCACTTCATTCATTCTAGCCTTCCTTTCAAGTTCAGTTTTTGGAGGAGTTTTGACTGGTTTCCCCTCATCATCAAGTTCTGGATCAACTACAGGAGGAAATTCAACAGCTTCCCATATGACATAATCAATGAATTAGATATGCTGTTGAATCCTGAGTTTCCACATCTCAAACTCAGTGGGCTTGAGCATAGGCACTTTGAGTCCTTGCCCAGATCCACTGCTGCTATTTTCAAATTCCATTGTAAAAGATTAAAAATTTAAAAGAAAGTTTTTGACTTTGAAAAACAAAGAGTAACCTGGTTTGAAAAACCTGATTTGAACAATCTGGTTTGACAAACCTGGCTCTGATACCACTTGTCAGGATCTAAAATATGAATTACCAAGACTAACTGATTTGAATTTATCAGAGTATAAATCAATAATCTTGCTTTGAATCAAAGTTTAATCAAGAAGTTTGCGGAATAACACTTAATTATTTTGACAAAAACTTTCAGAATCAATAATAAATAAACACACAGGAATTAATCAAGACTGTTTGTATTGCTGAATTCATCAATTACAATCACCTCTAATCTGTTTGATTAGACGAAGAACACAAACTGTTCTTACGGTTTTACAACCTTAGAGGCTTATGAAAACTTAATCAATAAAGCAATTACAGACTCAAAATATGCAGAAACTCCTCTATACAATAGGACGACCTATTCTCTGTATTTATATTGCTTCTTGATATGTTTCCTTGACGAACTATGACTTCTTTGATAGTAGATATGCTGGAATCTTCATGTAGATATCGTTTCCTGAAAATCAGCACTTTCTGTTTCTGAAACTGTTGAGCAGCTTGAATCTCTTGACAGCATGATCTGAGTAGCTTGAGTAGTTTTGCTCTGGCAGCTTGAACTTTTACACTGGCAGCTCGAGTTTCTTCAACTAGCAGCATGAACTTTGGATTTACAAGTAAAATTTACTAACAGTCTGAGAAGTCTAAACTAACAGCTTGAATGTACTTAAACTATTTCCCAACAGAGCTGTCATGTTGATCTTCCTCATACCCCGTTCAACACCTATCTGTAGATCTTGCACTGACATCAATTCCAATTTGGTATGCATGAAGTGAAACAGTGTCTTAAGTGCAAATCTGCAGTGTTCATTTCGTTTGTTTCTGCACAACTCATCAAAAAGATCTTCAATGTCGACCAGGTGCATATTGAACATATCAGCTTCTGTGAACGTATAGGTGTTTCCATCTGATCTAGTGAAAGTGAACTTTGGATAGAATATCTTAACAAATCTTTCCTTTTCTATTTTCACTAGATCGACTATTCTGAACTCACTCTTGACCTTCTCAACTTCCTGTGTTTTATTTCTCAGAAAGCTGGCATAGTTGACCAGATTTGGCATGTTTGGCTCTAGCACTCTAAATAACTTGAGAAATGAACACGGTGCATGTTTCTTGCAAAAGATCCGTTTTTCCAGAATATCTTCAATGTATGGCATCTTGTTCCTTTTTCTAATAAACTCTGCCGATCTATTCTCTGGAAGCTCAAGTTTCTTCACTTTCTTTTTGCTGATCTCATCTTTATTCAACAGTGTCAGCATGTCCTGAATTTCCCTCTGAACAACCTGTTGTGCTTCAAATCTGAGTCTATGTTGTTTTTGAGAATCATCAGCTAGCACGTATTCATTGAAGAACCTTTCCATCACCTCAACCTCATTCAGTTCAACCTTTTCTTATGCAACAATGTTTTCGACTGGAAACTCTTCAAATTCCTCCTTAACTTGAATAACAACCTCAGGCTTTTCAACCGTTGGTGTAGATTCAGTATCTTTCAAAATCTCCTCAACTAAACCTTCCTCCTCTTCAATCCTTTCAGCTCTGAAATCAGTATCAATCAAGGCAATTACATCATCATCTTCAGACAGTTCAATGTATTCCTCCCTCTCTTCTCCTATTCCTTGAATACTCAACTCATGACTCTTATCTTGAACGTCTTCATCAGAATCAATATATTCTACAAAATGGTAAATATCAGACTGAATGTTCAAAGGAACTGGAACATCTTCATGAAGAATCAATCCCAGCTCTCTTTGTTCAACAGCCGATTCTTTTGAGCCCCCAGCCTCTCTCTCTTGAACTTTCGTTTCTTTTTCTGGGTATGTAATCATCAATACCCCAGGTGTAAATTCATCAACCTTTCTCCTCTTCTCCCCCTCATGAGGAGCATCATCGGAGTCCTCATCATGCTCATCATGTTTCCTCTTGGATGAGGAAGCTTGAGCCTTACAGGTCTCTTCTACTGCAGCAACCCTCTCTGATAGATTTCCCAAAGCTGTTATCACAGTACTTTCCAAACTTATCATGCGTTCTCTCATTTCATCAAACTGTTCGAACACAAAATCTTTCAATTCTTCAATTGCTTGATTTGACTCAGATTGCTTCACTGATTCCTCTGCAACATCCTTCCCCTTTAAAAACTTATGGATGTTTGACATCTGTGCCATTACCTCAGATAATTGAGAAGATACATGCGTGTTCACTCCAGCTACAGCTACATTCAACGCTTTATTCAATGTTGACTCAGTTACAAACGGGGATAAAGTCACCACTGGGTCACATAGACTTCCAGTTGTCACTACAGTCGAACTTGTAAAAAGTACTTCTGTGTGGCCAGTACTCAGAGTTGGCAGTGTAGTTGCTCAATTGAAACAATCTCCTGTTGAGAGGAGACTGAGTGGATGGTTGGGTGTGCAATTGTCAGTGGGATACTGACTTCTTCAATGCTAACTCTCATAGGAGAGCTAACAGCAGATGTGGTTATATCCCGGCTTTCTAGGTTGATGGTATCCCGCACACTCTCTTCAGCTATGCTTACTATATATCTATCATACTACCTCCCTCATGATGATCACGTCCATCAGCACCATCATCATCATCATCATCATTATCATTTCCTTCACCTTCTTCTTCTTGGATATCCGACAAAGTTCTCTCGGAATCAGATCTCTCAGCCTCTTCCTCACCTCCCCTTACAACAACATCTCCCTCGCTCATAGGTTGGGCACCCTGAACTTCAGCCCCTTGCTGAGGTTCCTCTATTCCTAAAGCTCCTTGGGTAAGAGATCCCGGTTCCTGGGTCTCTATTGGAACATGATCTATCCTATACAATCTCACATGCTCACTCTCTTGATCCGCATATTTTAGCAATGACTCCGGGATTGGCATAATATTTGCATTTGGAGAATCCGGCACTTCGTGTAAGCTCATCATCACATAATCTGGACAGCGCTGTGAATTGGCTCGCTTCAGAATATTTTCATTTGCGCGAAGAATTCCTCGGATAAGAATTTGTATAAATCTCTGAAGCCGAACAAATTTTCTTGCTCTATTTGTAGTTTTTGCTAGAACAATCTCCTTTAAGTCCTCCCATATGCACTGAGCATAATCATAATGCTTGTTAAACGCTATTCCATGAAACATCCTTAGGCAATGAATACTGCATCTGTCGATGCCTGTGTGCTTTGACTTCATACACCTATTGATGATTCCAAATAGTGTGTACCATTCCCCATTCAAGCCATTCCGATGGAATTTGGAGCTCTTTGGTAGTGGCTTTGAGTAGCCCAAGCAGATCAGATCATGAACCAGCTCCTTATCCGACACAAAGTCCTCAAAATCAGCCAATTCAGGAAAGTTGACTGTGTCTACACGTCTTGGAAGAAATAAATTGTGACGAAGTCTCTCGAGAGTGATTTTAGTTTTGAATTGGTCAATTGTAACTTTGAAATGGTGATTGCCGTCTGCAGGAACAAATTTGACGGTGTGCCAAAACTGTTGTAGGTATACTTGTGGGATAGAAGGTTTATATTGAAGCAGATAACCTAACGGATGGCCTTTGAGAATGTCAACAATGATAGGATGACTAACTTTAATGACCTTGGTATCCAGGCGATGGTTATTATCTCGAAAAGGTAGGCAATGTTTAGGTTTAACTAATTGGTTATTTGGGATAATATTTGACTGTGAGGGACGTGCAACTGAAGTAGAACGAACAGGTGTGGAAACAAGAGTATGATTGGATGATGAATGGGAGTCAGATGAATTGGAATTTTGAGACTGCACTGGAGATGCCATTTGAACACCTGTAAACAAATAAAAAATCATGTTAGTCAGACCATGTACACAAATGACAATCCTTAAAATGTAGCAAAATTGTAACATTTTATCAGAAATTGTAAAAAATTGTGATTTTCTGTTTAAGGCATCGGGATTCCAGACAATAATAAACTATTATTGAAAGGACTCCAGAGTCAATCGTTTAGAGACCAATGTTAGAAAAACACAAATTTATAACAATTTCTTAAAAAATGTGACATTTTTCTTAAAACATTAAAAATTCCACACTTAGGAAAAAATTTTCTTTTAAAACTCGAATGAAACTTCAACTTTCTCGAATGACTCTTGATTAATCTCGGGTGACACATGAAACAACTTGACTTAGTCTATGAATAAACTCGAATAAGCCTATATGCAACTCGAATAAAAAAATGATAATTCTCAAATAAGTCTTGAGTGTTCTCGTATGTTCTAGTTGTCCAACTCGAATGAATAAGGCATTTTCTCGAATCAACATATGACCAACTCGAATGACATACTTGTTAAACTCGAATGAAACCAGTATTGAACTCGAATAAACATGGACTCTCTTTTATATCTAACACTCAACTCGTATGAAAAAGACATTTTCTCGATAACTACATTGCCACAACTCGAATAAACTGTAAGTGTTCTTGGACAATGAATCAATCGAGATTTAATTTCTGAAAATTTTCTAAGTCCTGTATTCAGTCAACTCGCATGACACATGAGTTTCTCGAATTAACCCTTAGGCAACTCGAATGACACAGAGATTTTCTCGATTATCATTTCAATCAACTCGATTAACTCTTGGGTTTTCTCGAGTCTTATTGACATCAACTCGGATGTCTCTTGGACTTTCTCGAATAACACTTGATTCAACTCGGATGGGTCTTAGGCTTTCTCGACTAAAGCCTTTATTCGAGAAGTTCTGTATGTATTTATTTCAAGTCTTTTATACACTGATAAATCAAAAATTTATTCCTTGTTGTTTTTCAGTGATTAAACACTTGTATCCCCCTCGAAAATACATTTTAAACATTATTGATTTACTGAACTTCGATTAAAAACAACATTTAAGTTGTTAAAAAAACACTTTTCAGTAACAGGAAGAACACGATAATATTTGACACTGAAAATCAAATTTCTTGTTCGTGTGGTTTGTTTTGAATCATGAAATTTCATATTCATGTTCACATTGATAAACCAAATCAGACCACACATTTAATTTCATATTTATGAACACTTACAACGAAACACCATGAACACTGAAAAAACAAAACTTAAACTACGAAAAACATGAATATTCACAGATACAGAATATAAAAATGAAAGAAACACATGGTTTTACTCACAATGGATTGAAATTCTGTCTTGAATCTTTCAAACATATGGATGGGTTTTCGGTTTCTTAAGAGCGAAGAAATATATTTGGGGAAGATGATGAATAGGCAATATTTCGAAAAAATGAATTTGACTTTGATAATTCAAATTTATAGTGATTATGAACCGGCCCATTTTTTTATTTTAAAAAAAATCCACCGGCCCATATTCAAATTCACATTTATCCAGGAAAAGCCCATTCCTTCTATTGTGTTCAAAAACAAAATTTCAACCCAATCAAAACAAACAAAACAAAAAAAATTAACAGAATAACAAAACCAAAAAAAAATTCATGAGAAAAAATTTAAACTCAGATTTTAAAAAAATTGAAACTACAAACAAAGACGATTACACACACAAAAAAAAAAATAACTCAATTTGAGAAAGATAGAAAAGAAAAAAAATATTAAAATTCTCAATTGCTCCCCTTTAATTTCTGAAAGCTGCTCCCCCTCAACTGTATATCATATTTATCAACTCAGCTTCCCCTACAAAATAACAGATGAATTATATCAGATTTATTCAAAATCAGATAAACTTCTTTTCTGCTCCCCCTGCACATGACAATCCAGATCTTGTTAAATTCTAAAGAATATAAACTTTTTATGATTCATGAATTTAACATCAGATAAAAATCAATAAAAAAAAGAAAATTTTAAAATTATATATTGAAACTACTGAATTATTAAATCTTAACGATTCAACATACCTAATGTGTATACCAAAATATTAAACCGCTTTTCATCTAAAGCTTTGGTAAACAAATCAGCTAGTTGATATTCAGTAGGTACAAAATATAATTCTATATTTCCATTTTCTACATGATCTTTTATAAAATGATACTGAATGTCAATGTGTTTTGTTTTTGAATGTTGCACCGGATTTGATGCAATAGCTATTGCGCTCTGAGAATCACAATATATTGGTATTTTCTTTGGTGTAAACCCGTAATCGCGCAGTTGGCTCTTCATCCACAACACCTGAGAACAGCAAGAAGATACGGCAACGTACTCTGCTTCAGTTGTAGACAATGAGACGCAATGTTGTTTCTTGGATGACCAACATACGGGTTTGTCACCTAAGAACTGTACTGCTCCAGACGTACTCTTTCTGTCCATCTTATCACCTGCGTGATCAGCGTCAGAAAAAGTAGTCAGATTAAATGAAGATTCTCTACGATACCACAAACCAAGATTTGGAGTTCCTTTGAGATATCTTAAAATTCGTTTCGCAGCTGTTAAGTGTGATTCTTTAGGATTTGCCTGTTATCTAGCACAGACACATGTAGCAAACATAATATCTGGTCTACTAGCTGTTAAGTACATTAATGACCCAATTATACCTCGATATTGAGTCACATCTACAGGTTTCCCTGAGATGTCCGCATCGAGTTTTGACTTTGAATCCGAAGCCATGGGAGTTTTCATAGGAGTAGTATTGACCATGTTAAATTTCTTTAACATGTCTTGTATATATTCTGACTGATTGATAAAAATACCATCAGCTAATTGTTTTACTTGTAATCCTAAGAAAAAATTTATTTCCCCCATCATGCTCATTTCAAAATTTTTGGGACATTAAAATGCGAATTTCTTACAAAATTCTGGATTTGTAGGCCCAAATATTATGTCGTCTACATATATTTGTATAACTATGATATCCGACCCCTGACGTTTTATAAACAAGGTTGTGTCAACTGCACCTTTTGTAAATCCACATTTCAACAGATATGTTGAAGTGCATCATACCAAGCACGCGGTGCTTGTTTAAGGCCATACAGTGACTTATCTAAAATATATACATGATCAGGTCTCGAAGGATCAGTAAAACCTTCGGGCTGATATGTATATACTTCATCTGTTAGTTCCCCGTTTAAAAACGCAGTTTTAACATCCATTTGATAGACTGTAAAGTTTTTATGAGCGGCAAAAGCTAAAAACATTCTAATGGCTTCAATTCGTGCAACTGGTGCAAACGTTTCATCGTAGTCAATCCCTTCTTGTTGGCTGTATCCTTTGGCAACGAGACGAGATTTATTCCGAACGATTACTCCATGTTCATCTTTCTTGTTTTTAAAGATCCATTTCGTGCCTATAATGGATTTATCTTTTGGGCGCTCAACAAGTCTCCAGACCTTTAACCGTTCGAACTGGTTCAGTTCTTCTTGCTTCGCCACAATCCAATCAGCATCCAGAAGTGCTTCTTTTACATTCTTGGGCTCTATTTTACTTAAAAAATTTGAAAATAAACATTCATTTATGGTTGCCCTTCTGGTTTGGACTGACGCGGATGGATCACCAATAATGTTTTCTATTGGGTGATTTCTTGTTCACTTAAAAGTATGTGGAAACGGTTCTATTTGGTCTTGATTGGGATTGCGATCTAGATATGGTTGGGGAGTTACTTCAGATGTTGTAGGTGGGACATCTATGGTAGGAGCTTCTGAATGTTCAGAAGTAATGGGGGTTTCAGAAGAATATGGAGGTTCAATGGGTTGTACAATCTCAGTAGTCGACTGCACATTTGCTGTTGAGGCTTCTCAAGTTTCTTCTGAAACTTGTTGTTGAGAAAGATCAGAGACTACGACTGGATCTTCAGTAATCATGTCAGGCACCAAATTTAGAACATTAGTTTTGGGCTTTTCAAAATAGTCTTCATAAAAATTCTCAAACAACTTATGTAATTCTGAGTGTTCTGCATTTTGTTCAGATGACTCCAATGAAGTCTGCGTCTTAGGTTCGGGTCCTGAACTGGTGTGTTCAGAAGCCATTACCACTCCTTCATCAAATTTGACATTCACGCTCTCGTTGACTGTCTTGGTTCTCTTGTTGTACACTCGGAAGGCAACCGACTCCTTTGAATATCCGATGAATATTCCTTCATCTGCCTTTTGATTAAACTTTCCAAGATTATCTTTGTCGTTTAGAATGAAGCATCTGCAACCAAAGACATGGAAAAATTTAATATTAGGTATTCGTTTATTAATCAATTCATAAGGAGTCTTTCCGAATCTCTTATTTATGATTGAACGATTCTGTGTAAAACAAGCTGTTGCAACTGCTTCTGCCCACAAGAATAACGGTAAATTTGAATATGCCAACATCGTTTTAGCTGATTCCACTAGTGTCTGATTTCTTCTTTCAACGACACCGTTTTGTTGTGGATTTCGAGCAGCTGAAAACTGATGTGTAATTCCTATTGAATTCAAGAATGAGTCAAGTGATTTGTTCTTGAATTCTGTTCCGTTATCTGAGCGGATTGTTTGAATTGTGAGTTGCAACTTCACTTGTATTTTCCGGATGAAGTTTATGATCGTTTCGGTTGCATCTGATTTGGACCTCAGGAAGAAAACCCATGTGTATCGTGAATAGTCATCAACTATCACTAATCACTAGTACAAAATATGTCTTCCGTCACGTTAAAAAACCGTGACCATAGACCTTTGGCCACAGTTTTATTTTTCATTCAATTCGTGACCAAAGGTCGCATCACTTTTGGTACCTTAGGCTACATTTAATATTTGTGACTAAATCACATGTAAAACCGTGGCCATAGCATAAAACCGTGGCTATATGGTAACAATTTCTATATAGTTGTGGTCTATATTTTTTAGTAACCGTGACCATAAAATACTTTTAGTCACAATTTATTTTAACACCATGACAGTTGGATACATTCAGACACACATTAACAATTAATCAGTGGCGTTAACATTCTTACAGACACGTATAAACAAATAAACCGTGGCAACCTGGTATATATTTAAAGACGCACAAATATTTAATCGTGACCATTGGATAAATTTATACATACATAATCAGTTAAACCGTAGCTATTTGAGACATTTAAACACACCACATGAATGAAACCGTGACAATTGGTAATATTTTAACGCACATAAACTATTAAGTGATGTGACCATTGGTACATTTAGACATGCATAAACAATTAAACCGTGACCGTAGGGTACACTTAGACACACATAATTTATTAAAATGTGACGATTGGTTGCAATTGGACATACATAAAGTATTAAACCGTGACAATTGATACATTTTGACACACAAAAATAA
Organism: Centrapalus pauciflorus; assembly: GCA_020465985.1. Classification (NCBI taxonomy): domain Eukaryota; kingdom Viridiplantae; phylum Streptophyta; class Magnoliopsida; order Asterales; family Asteraceae; genus Centrapalus; species Centrapalus pauciflorus. The sequence goes on along the minus strand of JAANYP010002112.1, from coordinate 69,235 downwards.
TTACACCGTGACCATACCATTATTTTAGTCACATAATAATTCGTATATTCATGACAATTGCTTACTTTTAGACACATATAATAAACAATACCGTGACCATAAAATATTTGTAGTTACTTATTTATTCCTAAGCGTGACATTTGGTAACTTTTATACACATGCAACAATACAATCTGTGACCATTAAATACTTTTTTTAACAGCAAACTATCCTACTCCTACTCCTACTCCTAAGCTACTCATTTACCACAAGACTTACTTTCACCACATAATATCAACTTGTCTCCGACGGGATTCGAACCCGTGACCTCTCACTTGTATCTCCACCCTCTTACCGCCAGGCCAAAGGCCCTTTGGTGACCATCAAATACTTGTTGTCACATTATATTTCTTTTAAAATCACTATTGTTCCTTTTAGACACTTGTAAAAAATTAAACTGTGACAATAAAGTAGTTATAGCCGTATTTTTCTTAAACTGTGACAATTAATAACCTTTAACCACACAAAACTAACTAAATGGTGACCATAAAGTAGTTATAGCCACATTTTGCTGCTTTTATTATGACAATTAATAACATTTAGCAACTGATAAAAAAATAAGTCGTGACCATAAACTAATTGTAGTCACGATATTTTTTCTTTTATCATGGTTAATGTTTAGTTTTTGAAACACATAACACATTTAACCATGACCACAAAATACTCATATTAACAAGTTTTTTTTAACTATGACAATTGATAACCTTTAACCACACAAAACAAAATAAATTGTGACCATAAAATACTTATAAATACATTTTTGTTTTTTTATCATGGTTAATGTTTAGTTTCAGACACAATAATATATTAAACTGTGACGATAAAATACTTATAGGGACATTTTTTTCACTTAAACCATGACCACCGATTACTTTTAGTCACACAAACCAATTCTTCGTGTGACCATAAAGTACTTATAGTCACTGTTTTTTTCTTTTATCATGAAAACTATTACTTTTACACACTAATAAGAAATAAACTAAACCATGATCATTAGAAAAATATAGTCACAACATTTTTTTGTCATGGCTATTGTTTATTTTTAGTTACATAAAAACAATAAACCGTCACCTTTAAATATTAATAGTCACAAATTTGCTTAATCCGTGACAAAAAAAACCCCTTATATTGATTTTTTTTAATGTGAGATTGATAGCATTTAGTCACAAAACAAATTAAATCGTGACTTGAATGTACTTATAATCATATCTTTTTCATTTTACTATTACTATTGTTTACATTTAGACACACATAAAAACTTAATCTGTCACCTTTAAATATTAATAGTCACATGTTTGTGTGTCTTAAACTGTGATCGAAACATAATTATGGTGATATGGTTTTTTTTCTTAAACCGTGATCATTAATTACTTTTATATACATAAAAGAAATTAAATCGTGACAAAAAAAACACTTAGTCACATTTTTCTCTTTCATCATGAATATAAAATACTTTTACACACACATAAGAAACTAAACCGTGACTATAAAATACTTATAGTCACAATAATTTTCTTATTTCATGACAATTGTTTACTTTTGGACACACTTAATGAACTCAATCATGACCATTAAACACTTATAGTCACAATGTTTTTCTTTTACCATACGTGGCTAATGAACTCCACCCTTTGGTCACACAAAGCGATTTCGTGACCATATAAGTTAGCCTTCTGTCACAGTTTATTCATGTGACTAATTCCGCCATATAATTTAGACTCATACAATTATACTTCAGGGTGTCCCTTTGGTCACCGAAAGAGATTTCCGTGACCAAATACATATTTATCGTCACAGTTAATAACAATCACAGGATTATTAGAGACATCAAACAAATAACTGTGACAAACGATGACATTTGGTAACAATGTAGCAATCGTGACAAGTCTTTGTCACGATCCTTATGTTAAACCGTGGCTTAAGGTTTGAATGTGATTTGCAATGGTCACAGTTATTGAGATAAACTGTGGCTATCATAATAATACAATATCATATATGACCCTTTAGTCACGTCAATAACAAAAACTGTGGCTAGGCAGTTTGGACAAAACCGTGACCATAGGTCATTTTTGTACTAGTGAATACATATCGTTTCTTATTAATGCTTTGTACTCTCACTGGTCCACACAAATCCATATGCAGTAATTCCAGCGCTCTCGTGGATGAGTGTTCTGTTTTGGATTTGTGTGTAGCTCTTGTCATTTTTCCTTTTTCACATGCGGCACACAACTGCTCTTTTTGGAATTTGAGAGTCGGCAGCCCTTTAACTAACCCTCCTTTTGCTAGGTTGGTTAACTCATTGAAGTTCAGATGTGAAAGGCGACGATGCCACAGCCATGCTGTTTTAGATGTAGCTTTTGACATTAAGCAGACATCTTTCTTCAGTTTAATCGAAGCCAAATCAATGGAGTACAAATTTGTTTTCCTGTTTCCTGCCAAATATTCCTTTCCTTCTCCGGATCTGATGCTGCACCGATTGGCTTTGAAATTGACTTCTAAACCTTTATCACACAACTGTCCAATACTAAACAAATTGTGTCCAAGACCATCAACATAGAAAACCTTTTGGATGGTAATTTTGTCGTATTTGAGACATCCGTATCCTTTGATCGGACAAAACTGATCATTTCCAAATCTGACCGTCCCACAGAACTTTTCTTCAAAGTCCGTGAGTGTGTCTCGTTGTCCGGTCATATGCTTGGAACATCCGGAGTCAAGATACCAGACATGGTTTACCTATAAGACGAAGTAGCACATGAGGTACCCACTTGTAGTTGGGTACTTTTGTTTTAGGTAATTCATGTACAATATTATTTGTTTTTCTAACAGATATGACTTTTAGCTTATCATTTGAAGTTATTTTAGGTACCCACTTTTGAACTGTTCTTTTAGGTATCCACTTTTGTACAATTCGCGGTGGAATTGTTTTTGAAATATTTTTCTGTGGAACCTTTTTCTGTTCATAAAATGGGTCCTTTTTCTTCGGTTGCCAGACGAGCTTATTAGATTTAACAATTGAAGGCTTACAAGTACAAGAATTCAAAGTAATTAAGTCCGTTCTTGAAAACTTTATACAAGAATTATTAACAAGTTTATTATTACAGACAAAATGTTCAATTTTGCTATTTCTATCTGTAACAATTTTGTCCTTCACGCGCCACTCTTGTTTTTCTGTTCTCTTTTCTTCTTTCGCCAAACTTGTTTTCTCGAACCGTTCACAATGATATCTGACATAAAAGAAGTATGAGAATTAGTAGATTTAGATACTCGTTTCTTCTGTAAATTTTTCATACCTTTTGAAGATTGGACTTTAAGTGCAAATGAGTCCGCTGATGAAGATGATTCACCCTTTTCAAAGTTAGAAGTATTAACAATAATTTTTGTTTTCTCCTTCTTTTGTTGTAATAATGGTGAATTTTCAGATGATTTTAAAGAAATTGTAGACATTCTTTGCAGAATTTTAACAGGTTCTTTATTATCATTTGATTGTTTGTTATGCAAAGGTTTGACAAATTCATCAATTTTACCAAACATTTGCTTTATTGAATAAAAATCAGAGTGCATGTACAGATCAAATTCCTTTTCTGAATTTATAGAATCTAGAGAAGTAGAGGATTGTGGATCAGACAATTTTATGTTTTTAGGCTGATCTTGCAACTTTTGTTCCATAGTTCTTAGTTCAGCCTTGAGAGTTCCATTCTCTGTCTCAAAATCTTTAACTTTCAAATCTATATCAGAATTCATCTTTTCCAAAATTGAATATGGCAGATATAATTTTTGAGATTGAGTAGGTAATTCAGACAAATCCTTTTCAGAATATGTTTGAATGTACTCTTCTTTAGTATCATGAATATTACTTGTTTCATTTATTCTGGTATAATCACCAGAATTTTGCATTTTGTCTGATCGTAATCTTTTTATTTCTTCACTGGATTCTACTTCTTCAGAGGCTTTCATAAATGCCATTTGTAATCCTAAGTTCATGTATCTGACATGATATAATGTTGGTGAACTAGATATTGCTTTTGTCAGATACTTTGGATTTTCCCAACCAATTCCAGATTTAGAATTATAAAATTCTGTGTCTTTTGGTTGATTTAAATAAATTGTTTGATCTGTTTACCCACTTTTAATAAATTCATCTTCCATCTTCTTTATTTTCTCATAAAGTTTAGTTCGTTCTTCAAAAATAGCATGATATTTTACAGAAAAGTTTGAAGCTTCTAATTCTGCTATTCGCAGTCTTTCTTGTAAATCAGATATATTGTGATTAAGATTGAGTATATTGCTTTGAAGTTCTCTTTCCTTATCTTGTAAGTCTGAAACTGCTCGTAAGGCTAATGCTTTATCTTTGGAAAAGTCTAAAACTAAGTTATGTTCATTACGAAGTTTGTTTTCCAAAGAATGAGCATTTTTCTTTTCTCCCTTTAAAGATTTTTCAAACTTTTTAAGCATAAAGGCCATATGAGTTAGTTTTTCTTCTAATATACATGATTCATCAATATCAGAGTCAGAGTTAGAATGTACCTCCGGCTTATCTGAACCATCTCATTTTTCAGACTCTGAATCTTCATCATTTTCAGCCTCGTTTTTGCCGGTTGCCATTAATGCAACTTCTTCTGTCTCTTCCTCCTCAGGTTCTTGTCTTTCAGCATCCTCTTCATCAATTAATCCAACCCATACTTCATCTTCAGCTATCAATGCTGATTCACTTAATTCTGACTCATTGAAATTTTCTGACTTGAGGCAAATATGAGCATCTTCATCCAGAATATCATCATCTTCAGATAATTGCAACCAGTGGTCATCCTCCGCCATAAGAGCTTTGCTAGACTCTTTTTTTTTTTTGGCTAAGAGAGCCTTTCTTGTATAGTAGTCTGAGTTTTTGACTACTGGGGATCTGCATTCTCGGGCATAATGACCTGGTTTTCCACAGTTGTAACATTTCTATTCTGACTCTTTCTTTGCTGACTTGTCTGACTTTTCATATTTGTCAGTCTTTCGTGCACTGCTTTCTCCAGATTTCTCATATTTGTCCTTCTTCTCAATTTTCCTAGAGCCTGTTTTATAGCGCATCTTATTGTTGGTTGGCTTTCTGTAGAATTTCTTTTGAAATGCTTTTGTAAGCAGTGCCATTTGCTTTTTCATCTCTTCTATCTCTGAATCAGCAGATTAATCTGAGGATTCTGATTCGGAAGATGTACTGCTGACTACAGCTCTTTTCTCCTTTTTCAGCTTGTATTTGTACTTTTTCTCTGCCAGTAGAGCCAATGGATCAGCAGTTTCTTTCTCGGCTTTCTTCTTTCCTGATATTTTCCTCAACACAACCTCTTGATAGTTGTTGAGGTTTTCAAATATCATATGAAAATCCATTTCCTCAATATCCTTTGTTTGTTGGATAATCATAGCATATTTTTCCCATTCAGGATTCAGAACATTTAGAAATTTGACATTTATGTCCAGGTTGGACTTTGTCACTCCGTTGCGTTTCATTTCACTTACCAAATTCACAAACCTTAGGTAAGTGTTTTCCAGTAGTTCACCTTCACGGGCTCTGAAATTCTCAAACGTCATTAGGCTGTTTCTAGCCCTGCTTGTGGCAGCTCTGTCAGATCCCCTCATGATTTTACACACTTCATCCCAAATTGACTTAGCAGTTTTTGTGTTTGTGAGGCAAGTGTAAATATCATTGGGGATGGATATCAACAGTAACTTTCTGGCAGTTTAAGCCCCTAATTTTCTCTTCTTTTGGGCCTCAGTCAGGTTGGTGACCTCTACTGTCCTTGGTGGAATTGGGGGATTACCAGTTGGTACTCCTGGGATTGTTTCCATAAAAGTGGCTGGTCCTTCTGTCAAGGATTTCAGCATTTCTTCCGATAGATCATGAAAACTAAAAAATTCAAGAAACCTCTCCCTCCATTGAACATATTCACCCCTGTATAGAATTCGGGGTTTGGTTTCTGATCCCATTGCCAGAGCGTCTTTAGACATATTGATTGATATATGGGAAACTGTCCAAGATCTGATGAACTCCGATTGAGATTGAAAATTATGTTCAAACTTGGAAACACAGATTAGTACTGAAATCTACAACACAGTAACTTGTTAGTAGCAATAATCAACTTGACTCAGACACTGAATGGACTTGATGTTGATGTATTGCAACAACCTTGATTAATATGTGTTAAACTCGAATGATCTAAGTATGAAACTCGAATGAGTTTAATGTAAAACTCGATTGAGTCTTATGTGAAACTCGATTGAGTCTTATGTGAAACTCGATTGAGTCTTATGTGAAACTCGATTGAGTCTTATGTCAAACTCGATTGAGTCTTACGTGAAACTCGATTGAGTCTTATGTGAAACTCGAGTGAGTTTGAAAGAAAACTCGAATTGACTTTGAAATGAAACTCGAGTTTGTTTAAAATGAAACTCGAATTTACTTGAAATGAAACTCGAATTTGCTTTAAAACTTGAATAAATTTCTCTTCTAATAAACTCGATCAACTTTATATCTAACTTGATTGATTGGTTGTCAACTCGATTGACAGTGATTGTCAACTCGATTGACACTTTTGTCAACTCGAATTTCACAGGTACTCAACTCGAATAATAGAAATATTCAACTCGAATAAAAGAAATATTCAACTCGAATAACACATAGGATATGTGTATTTCGAGTTTCTTAATATTTTCTGATTTTTCAAGTCTGAATGTGTGAAAAATAGTTTCTACCAATTCAATCAACTTAGATGCAATTAATATGAACACAGAATTTAATCAACACTAACCAAATGATTCAATTGAAAATCTTGTTGAATACACAATGATGAACTGGAATATTCTTCGTGCAGAGCTGCTGTTCTCAGAAATGAAAGCGTACAAAATAATCTTCTGACCGATTCTTCTATTTTGAAAGTCAACATGACTATTTATACAAATTTACAAACTATAAGGAAATTACACAATCAGTCCCTAGACTTTGATATTTCATCAATTTAAAAACATATTCTAACAATCTCCCCCTTTGATGAAAGTAGCAAAGTCTTCAAGTTGACAAGCCCAGCTTCTGTTCAAATCTTCTAATACTTTTCCGATCTGACAGCCTCCATTCAATTTTAGAAATAAACTCGACCATGAGTTTTCGATCGTTAACTGATAAAGCTCCTTTCTTTGTCTTCCTCTTTTGATCTGCAGCCAGCTTGCCTTTCAGACCAGTCAACACCTTAATTAACGTTCCATCAGAAAACTTGTTCAGTTCAACACTTCTCATAGCTCTCAACCTTTTATTTCTATCTTTGTACATGACAGCTGGATGCTTCACCATTATAACTTGAAACTCTTTAAGCTCACCAGCAAATTTAATATCTCTGTGAGGTGCAGTCATGTTTATCTTCCTCATGCCTCTCTCAACTCCAATCTGTAGATCTTGCACTGACATTAATACCAGTTTGGTATGCATAAAATGAAACAATGTCTTCAGCGCAAATCTACAATGTTCATTCCGTTTATTCCTGCACAGTTCGTCAAAAAGATCTTCAATATCGACCAAGTGCATGTTGAACATGTCAGCTTCTGTGAATACATATGTGTTTCCATCAGACCTGGTTACAGTAAACTTCAGATAAAAAATCTTAACAAATCTTTCCTTTTCAATCATCACCAGATCCACTATCCTGAAGTCGCTCTTCACCTTCTCAACCTCTTGTGTCTTATTTCTTAAGAAACTGGCATAGTTGACCAGATTGGGGATATTCGGCTCTAAGACTCGGAATAACTTGAGAAAAGATCATGGAGCTTGCTTTTTACAAAAAATCTTTTTCTCTAGAATGTCTTCAATGTACGACATCTTGTTTCTTTTCCTTATAAACTCAGCAGACCTATTTTCTGGCAGTTCAAGCATTTTCACTTTTTTCTTACTTATTTCATCCTTATTCAACAGAGTCAACATATCTTGAATCTCCCTCTGTACCACTTGTTGTGCTTGAAATCTCAATCGGTGTTGCTTCTTTGATTCATCAGCAAGTACAAATTCATTAAAGAATCTATCCATCACTTCCACTTCATTCAAAACAACTGTATCTTGAGCCATACTGCTCTCAACAGGAAAGTCTTCAAACTCTTCTTTAACTTGTACAACTACCTCAGGCTTTTCAACCGTTGGAGTTGATTCAACATCTTTTATTATTTCTTCAACTAACACCTCTTCTTCCTCAATTCTTTCCGCTCTAAAATCAACATCAATTAAAGCGATTGCGTCGTCATCTTCAGACACTTCAGTGTACTCCTCTCTTTCTTCTCCTGTTGCTTGAATATTTAGCTCTTTATCCTTCTCTTGATCATCTTCATCTGAATCAATATATTCAATGAACTGATAAATATCTGACTGAGTGTTCAAAGGAACTGGAACATCTTCATAAAGAATCAATCCCAGCTCTCTTTGTTCACCAGCAGATTCTTTAGATCCCCCGGTTTGAGCTTCCTGTTCCTTCTCTGGATATGTTATCATTAATACTCCAGGCATTGGTTCATCAAGCTTTCTCCTCTTCTCCCCCTCATGAGGAGCATCATCGGAGTCTTCATCATGCTCATCATGTTTCCTCTTTGATGAGGAAGCTTGAGCCTTGCAGGTCTCTTCCACTGCAGCTACTCGTTCAGACAGATTACCTAATGCCGTTACCACTGTATTTTCCAAACTGATCATGCGTTCTCTCATCTCGTCAAATTGATCAAAAACAAAATCTTTCAACTCTTCCTTCAACTCTTCTATTGCTTGTTTTGATTCATTTTTCTTAACTGACTCCTCCGCAACATCCTTTCCCTTCAAGAACTTCTGAATGTTGGTCATTTGAGCCATTACCTCTGCCAGTTGATTAGATACGTGCATGTTTACTCCAGAAACAACTTCATTTAACGCATTTTTCAAGGTAGATTCAGTTACAAAAGGGGATAAATTCACCACTGGGTCACTAAGACTTCCAGTTGTCACAGCAGTCGAACTTGTATAAAGAACTTCTGCGTGGCCAGTGCTCAGAGTTGTTATTGGCGTTTCTCTGACTGGACTTCCACCCTCTTCAAGTGACGGAGCAACAAATGCTTCCGTTACTAAGGGTGTTCCGGTGGGAACACTAAGTTCAGCCACACTCACTTCAACGAATGAAGTTGACTCAAGTGTCCTAAATTGTATAGGATCTAGACTTTGTGATTCAAATGAAGTCGTACACACGGGCAGTTGTGCACTTGTTTCAATATCCGTCAAGTCCAAGTGACTTTCGGATAGATCGTGTGGTTCATCCCTGTGTTCAAATGAAACAATCTCCTGTTGAGAGGAGACTGAGTGGATAGGAAGGTGTGCAGTCGTCAGTGGGATACTGACTTGTTCAATGCTAACTCTCATAGGAGAGCTAACAGCAGATGTAGCTATTTCCCGGCTTTCTGGGCTTAGGACCTCCCTCACACTCGCTTCAGCTATCTGTACTATATCAATCATCAAACCTCCTCCCTCATGATGATCACCTCCATCATCACCATCATCATCATCAGCTCCTTCTCCCTCTTCTTCTTGAATATCAGATAATGTCCTCTCAGAATCTGACTTTTCAGATTCTTCCTCACCACCCCTCACAGTTCCTACTCCCTCACTCACAGACTAGGCAACCTGAACTTCAGCCCCTTGCTGAGGTTCCTCGATCCTTAAAGCTCCTGGGCTAAGAGAACCCGGTTCCTGAGTCTCTATAGGAGCATGATATATTCTGTACAATCTCACATTTTCACTTTCTTGATCTGCATACTTCAGCAAATATTCAGGAATTGGCATGATGTTTGCATTTGGAGAGTCCGGCACTTCATGTAGACTCATCATAACATAGTCTGGGCATCGCTGAGAGTTGGCTCACTTTGGAATATTTTCATTTGCCCTTAAGATCCCTCGAATAAGAATCTGTATAAATCTCTGAAGTGGCACAAATTTCCTTGCTCTATTTGTTGTTTTTGCAAGCACAACCTCCTTTAGATCCTCCCATATGCGCTGAGCAAAGTCATAATGTTTGTTGAACGCTATCCCATGAAAGATTCTCAAGCAGTGAATGCTGCATCTGTCAATCCCTGTATGCTTAGATGTCATACACCTATTGATGATCCCAAATAATGTATACCATTCGCCATTCAATCCATTTCTGTGAAACTTTGAGCTCTTTGGTAGTGGTTTTGAGTATCCCAAGCAGATCAAGTCATGTACCAACTCTTCATCAGAAACAAAGTCTTCAAAATCTGCCAACTCAGGGAAATTCACAGTATCTATACGTCTTGGAAGAAATAGGTTATGACGCAGTCTTGCTAGGGTGATTTTCGTTTTGAACTGGTCAATCGTCACTTTGAAGTGGTGATTTCCGTCCGCGGGAACAAATTTGACAGTGTGCCAAAATTGTTGTAAATACACTTGAGGAATAGACGGTTTGTATTGTAATAGATACCCTAGTGGATGGCCTTTCAAAATGTCCACTATGATAGGATGGCTTACTTTGATGACTTTGGTATCAAGACGATGATTATTGTCACGAAAAGGAAGGCAATGTTTTGGTTTGACAAGTTGATTATCTGGGATAATATGTGTTTGTGATGAACGGGCCACTGAGGTTGATCTGACTGGGGTAGACACAAGAGTATGGTTTGATGATGATTGAGCATCATAGGAATTTGAGTTCTGGGATTGCACAGGAGATGCCATTTGAATATCTGTAAAAAATAAAATTCATGTTAGGCTTACCAAGTACACAAATGACAACCTTCAAAATGTAGAAAAACTTGTAACATTTTATCAGAAATTGCAAAAACTTGTGATTTTCTGTTTAAAGCATCGGGATTCCTGACAATAATTGAAAATTATTGAGAGGACTCCAAAGTCAATCGTTTAGAGACCAATGTTAGAAAAACACAAATTTATAACAATTTCTTAAAAAATGTGACATTTTTCTTAAAACTTTAAAATACTACACTTAGAAAAATTTTCTGATGAAACTCGAATGAAACTACACGTTTCTCGAATGACTCTTTAACAACCTCGGGTGACACATGAAACAACTCGAATAAGTCTACACCCAACTCGAATGATGTATACATGAAACTCGACTAAGTCTATATACAACTCGAATGATACATTCATGAAACTCGACTAAGTCTATATACAACTCGAATGAAGTTTGACTCAACTCGAATAGGTCTTGAAGTTTCTCGAGTGAAGATATGTAAAACTCGAATATACTAAGTACTAAACTCGATTGAAACATTAGGTCTAATACTCAACTCGAATGAACAAGTCAATTTCTCGATAGGACCTTGTCCCCAACTCGAATATTCTAAAAATGTTCCAATTGTAACAAACTCGCATGATACACATGTTTCTCGAATAAACCCTTATTCAACGCGATTGACACACATACTTCCTCGAATAGCATTACAAACAACTCTATTGACTCTTGGGTTCTCTCGAGTCTAATTAGAATCAACTCGAATCAGTCATCATGAAACTCGAATAATTCTCTAATGCAACTCGAATTATTCTTAAGTCAACTCGAATGAAACTTCCATACAACTCGAAAGACTCTGTAATGCAACTCGAATCACACTGTAAACTAACTCGAATGACTCTTTATTCGAGAACTGTCCATTTATTTTTCTTACAAGTCTAAAACACACTGATTTAATGAATTGAAGTTCAGAAATGTTTTTCAGTGTTTTAAAACTTGTACCCCCCTCGAAAATGCATTTTAAACATATTTGTTTTACTGAATTTTGAACAAAAACAACTTTAAAGTTGTTAAAAATTCAAGTTTCAGTTTATTCATGAACTCGAAATTGTTTCATTGGAAATTCGATGATTCTGTTTGTGTGAAGTAAAAATGACTTATGAAATAGCAGATTCATAGTCATAATGCTTATCCGAACAACATCACACCATTTATTTCTGTTTCATGAGCAAATCACAGTGTTTGCCATTAACGATGAAGAACTCAGAAATAAAAAAATAAAAAAAAGAACAGATAGTCATACTTGAACAGATATACGGAACTATAAACATTCAAACTGAAAAAAAATAATGAAAAACAATCTTTTACTCACAATTTTGACTAAAAACCGTCGGTTGTAGGTTTTTGAGTTTTCTTTGAAGTGAAGGAACCTTATTTGGAGAAGATGAAGTGTTCGTAATTTCGAAAAAGTAATTTTGAATTTGAAAATTCAAATTTATATTCAACAATTATCCGGCCCATTTTGAAATTTTCAAATTTCAAATATCCGGCCCATCTTTTACTCCAAATTAGCCCACACACCAATTATTTTTAATCAAAAATGGTGACCAAACAAAATATTAATTTCACAAAACAATAAAAAAATTTATCAGCACAAAAAAATTTAAAATGTACTAAAAAAATCACAATGAAAAAAAAAATTTGTACATAACACAACACACAAAAAATTTTAAACCATAAAAAAAAAATCAAACAAAAAAAATTTTAACAAAACAAAAACAAAAAAAAAATTTTCTCCCCCTTGAATTTCCGAAAGTTGCTCCCCCTCAACTTAATATTCAATTGCTCAGCTCTGCTCCCCCTACAGAATAACAGATAAATTTTATCAGATTTATTCAAAACCAGATAAATTTCTTTTCAGCTCCCCCTGCATATAACATTCCAGATCTTGTTAAATTCTCAAGTATATACACTTTCTATGAATCATGAATTTAACATCAGATAAAAATCACTTAAAAAATGAAAATTTTGAAACTACTGAATTATTAAATCTTAACGATTCAACATACCTAATTTGTATACCAAAAAATTAAACCGCTTTTCATCTAACGCTTTGGTAAACAAATCAGCTAGTTGATATTCAGTAGGTACAAAATATAATTCTATATTTCCATTTTCTACATGATCTTTTATGAAATGATACCGAATGTCAATGTGTTTCGTTTTTGAATGTTGCACCGGATTTGATGCAATAGCTATTGCGCTCTGAGAATCACAGTATATTGGAATCTTCTTTGGTGTAAACCCGTAATCACGCAGTTGGCTTTTCATCCACAACACCTGAGAACAGCAAGAAGATACAGCCACGTACTCTGCTTCAGCTGTTGACAATGAAACACAGTGTTGTTTCTTGGATGACCAACATACGGGTTTGTCACCTAAGAATTGCACTGCTCCTGACGTACTTTTTCTGTCCATCTTATCACCTGCGTGATCAGCGTCAGAAAAAGCAGTCAGATGAAATGAAGACTCCCTAGGATACCACAAACCAAGATTTGGAGTACCTTTGAGATATCTTAAAATTCGTTTTGCAGCTGGTAAGTGTGATTCTTTTGGATTTGCCTGATATCTAGCACAGACACATGTAGCAAACATAATATCTGGTCTACTGGCTGTTAAGTACATTAATGACCCAATTATACCTCGATAATGGGTTACATCTACAGGTTTCCCTGAAATGTCCGCATCGAGTTTTGATTTTGAATCCGGAGCCATGGGAGTTTTCATAGGAGTACTATTGACCATGTTAAATTTCTTCAACATGTCTTGTATGTATTTTGACTGATTGATAAAAATACCATCAGTCAATTGTTTTACTTGTAATCCTAAGAAAAAATTTATTTCCCCCATCATGCTCATTTCGAATTTCTGGGACATTAAAAATGCGAATTTCTTACAAAATTCTGGATTTGTAGAGCCAAATATTATATCATCTACATATATCTGTATTACTATGATATCTGACTCCTGACGTTTTATAAACAAGGTTGTGTCAATTGCACCTTTTGTAAATCCACATTTCAACAGATATGTTGAAAGTGCATCATACCAAGCACGAGGTGCTTGTTTAAGGCCATACAGTGGCTTATCCAAAATATATACATGATCAGGTTTCGAAGGATCAGTAAACCCTTCGGGCTGATATGTATATACTTCATCTGTTAGCTCCCCGTTTAAAAAACGCAGTTTTGACATCCATTTGATATACTGTAAAATTTTTATGTGCGGCAAAAGCTAAAAACATCCTTATAGCTTCAATGCGTGCAACTAGTGCAAATGTTTCGTCATAATCAATTCCTTCTTGTTGACTGTATCCTTTGGCCACGAGACGAGCTTTATTCCGAATAATGACACCGTGTTCATCTTTCTTGTTCTTGAAGATCCATTTCGTGCCAATTATGGATTTGTCTTTTGGGCGCTCAACAAGTCTCCAGACCTTTAACCGTTCGAACTGGTTGAGTTCCTCTTGCATCGCCACAATCCAATCAGCATCCAGAAGGGCTTCTTTTACATTTTTAGGCTCAATCTTACTCAAAAAATTTTAAAATAAGCATTCATTTATTGTAGCCCTTCTGGTTTGGACTGATGAAGATGGATCACCAATGATATTCTCTATTGGGTGATTTCTTGTCCACTTAACTGTATGTGGAAACGGTTCTATTGGGTCTTGGTTGGGATTGGAATCGAAATATGGTTCGGGAGTTGCTGCAGATGTTGTAGGTGGAACATATGAGGTAGGAGCTTCTGACCGTTCTGAAGTAATAGGGGTTTCAGAAGTATGTGGAGGTTCAATTGGTTGTACAATCTCAGTAGTTGACTGCACCTTTGCTGTTGAAGCTTCTCCAGTTTCTTCTGAACTTTGTTGTTGAGAAAGATCTGAAACTACGACTGGATCTTCAGTGATCCTGTCAGACACCAAATTTTGAACATTAGAGTTGGGAGTTTCAAAATAATCATCATAAAAGTTCTCAAACAACTTATTTAATTCATTTTGTTCAGTATTTTGTCTATTTGACTCCAATGAAGTCTGCATGTTAGGTCCGGGTTCTGAACTGGTGTGTTCAGAAGCCATTACCACTCCTTCGTCAAATTTAACATTTACGCTCTCGTTGACTATCTTGGTTCTCTTGTTGTATACTCGGAAAGCAACCGACTCCTTTGAATACCCGATGAAGATTCCTTCATCCGCCTTTTGATTAAACTTTCCCAGATTGTCTTTATCATTCAATATAAAGCATCTGCAACCAAAGACATGGAAAAATTCAACATTAGGTATTCGTTTATTGATCAGTTCATACGGAGTCTTTCCGAATCTTTTATTTATTATTGAACGGTTTTGTGTGAAACATGCTGTTGCAACCGCTTCTGCCCACAAGAACAATGGTAAATTGGAGTAGGCCAACATCGTCCTAGCTGATTCCACTAGTGTCCGATTTCTTCTTTCAACGACACCGTTTTGTTGTGGAGTCCGAGCAGCTGAGAATTGATGTGTAATTCCAACTGAATTTAAGAACGAGTCTAATGATTTGTTCTTGAACTCTGTTCCATTGTCTGAGCGAATTGTCTGGATGGTGAGTTGCAACTTTACTTGTATTTTTCGGATGAAGTCGAT
>JAANYP010002112.1:0-53592 GCA_020465985.1 Centrapalus pauciflorus | reverse complement strand
GGCTTTTGTCATCTTTCCTTTTTCACATGCCGCGCATAGTTGCTCTTTTTGAAACTTAAGCGCCGGCAGCCCTTTAACTAACCCTCCTTTTGCTAGGTTGGTCAGTTCATTGAAATTTAGATGTGAAAGGCGACGATGCCACAGCCATGCTGTTTTAGATGTTGCTTTTGACAATAAGCAGACATCTTTCTTCAGATTGATCGAGGCTAAATCAATGGAGTATAGATTTGTTTTCCTGGTTCCTGCTAGAATTTCTTTTCCTTGTGCTGATCTGATGCTGCACCGATTGGCTTTGAAGTTGTCTTCTAACCCCTTATCACACAGTTGTCCAATACTGAATAGGTTATGACCAAGACCGTCAACATAAAAGACCTTTTGGATTGTGATTTTGTCATACTTCAGACTTCCGTATCCCTTGATCGGACAAAACTGATCGTTTCCAAATCTTACCGTCCCACAGAACTTTTCTACAAAGTCCGTGAGTGTGTCTCGTTGTCCGGTCATGTGTTTGGAGCATCCCGAATCAAGGTACCAGACATGGTTTACCTATAAAACGTAATAGCACATGAGGTACCCACTTGTAGTTGGGTACTTTAGTTTTAGGTAAAACATGCATAGTATCATTTGTTTTTCTAACTGATATGGCTTTAGGCTTATCGTTTGAATTTATTTTAGGTACCCATTTTTGAACTGTTCTTTTGGGTATCCACTTTTGTAGAATTCGCGGTGGAATTGTTTTTGAAATTTTTATCTGTGGATCCTTTTTCTGTTCATACAATGGGTCCTTTTTCTTTGGTTGCCATACAAGCTTATTATATTTCACAGTTTCAGACTTACAACATAAGAATTCAAAGCAATTAATTTCGATCTTGAAAACTTAATACAAGAATTATTAACAATTTTATCATTATTACAGACAGAATGTTCAATTTTGCTTTTTCTATCTGTAACAATTTTTTCTTTCACGCGCCATTCTTGTTTTATAATCTTGTTTTTCTCTTCTCTTTGCTTCTTTCGCCACACTTGTTTTCTCGACCCATTCACAACGTTATCTGACATAAAAGAAGTTTGAGAATTAGAAGATTTAGATGCTTGTTTTTTCTGTAACCTTTTCATACCTGTTGAAGATTTGACTGTACGTGCAAAAGAGTTCGTTGATGAGGATGATTCACCCTTTTCAAAACTAGGAGACTTAACAAACAGTTTTGTTTTCTCCTTCTTTTGTTGCACTGATGGTGAATATTCAGATGGTTTTAAAGAGTCTGTAGTCATTCTTTGCAGAATTTTAACAGATTCTTTATTACCAGTTGATAGTTTGTTAGTCAAAGGTTTGATAAATTCACCAATGTTACCGAATCTTTGATCTAATGAATTAATATCAGAGTGCATGAACAGATCAAATTCTTTTTCTGAATTTATAGAATCCAGAGAAATAGATGAATGTGGATCAGACACATTTATGTTTTTAGACTTATCTTGCAACTTTTGTTCTAATTTTAGTAATTCAGACTTGAGTGTTCCATTCTCTGTCTCAAAACTTTTAATTTTCAATTTTAAATCAGATTTTATCTGTTCTAAAATTGAATTCGGTAAATATAGTTTTTGAGACTGAGTTGGTACTTCAGACAAATCCTTTTCAGAATAAGTTTGAATGTACTCTTCTTTAGTATCAACAATGTTGTTGATTTCATTTATCTTGGTATAGTCAACATAATTTTGCATTTTGTCTGATCTTGACCTTTTGATTTCTTTACTGGATTCTACTTCTTCAGATGCTTTCAAGAATGTCATTTTTAATCCTAAATTCATGTATCTGACATCATATAATGTTGGTGAATTTGTTATAGCTTTTGTCAGATACTTAGGATTTTCCCAACCAATACCAGATTTAGAGTTATAAAACTCTGTATCTTTTGGTTGATTTAAATATATTGTTTGATCTGTTTGCCCTCTTTTAATAAATTCATCCTCCATCTTCTTTATTTTCTCATAAAGTTTAGTTCTTTCTTCAAATATGGCATGATATTTTACAGAAAAGTTTGAGGCTTCTAATTTAGTTATTCGCAGACTTTCTTGTAAATCAGATATTTTGTGATTCAGATTGAGTATATTTCTTTGAAGTTCTTTTTCCTTATCTTGTAAGTCTGAGACAGCTCGTAAAGCTAAGGCTTTATCTTTGGAAAAATCTAGGACTAAATTGTGTTCATTTAGAAGTTTGTTTTCCAAAGAATGAACCTTTTTCTTTTCTGCTTTTAAGGATTTTTCAAACTTTTAAAGCATGAAAGCCATATTAGTTAGTTTTTCTTCTAATATGCATGAGTCGTCAATATCAGAATCTGAAATAGAATTTACCTCCTGTCCTTCTGAATCCTCTGAGTTATCAGACTCTGATTCCTCCTCATTTTCAGCTTTATTTTGGCCAGATGCCATTAATGCAACTTCTTCTTTTTCTTCCTCTTCATCAGAATCAGATTCTCTCTGCTCTTCATCCTCTTCATCCGTCAGTCCAACCCACACCTCATCTTCAGCTATCATAGCTGATTCACTCAATTCAGATTCATTGAAGATTTCTGACTTTAAACAGATATGGGCATCTTCATCTAAAATGTCATCATCTTCGGATAACTGTAACCAATGATCATCCTCCGCCATAAGAGCTTTGCCTGACTCTTTCTATTTGGCTAAGAGGGCCTTTCTTGTATAGTAGTCTGAATTTTTGACTACTGGAGATCTGCATTCCCGGGCATAGTGACCTGGTTTTCCACAGTTATAGCATTTCTGTTCAGATTCCTGCTTGGTTGATTTATCTGACTTCTCATATTTGTCAGACTTTCGTGCACTACTTTCTCCAGCCTCCTCATACTTATCCTTTTTCTCAACTTTCCTTGAGCCTGTTTTGTAGCGCATTTTGTTGTTTGTTGGCTTCCTGTAAAATTTCTTCTGAAATGCCTTTGTAAGCAGTGCCATCTGTTTTTTCATCTCTTCAATCTCTGAATCTGCAGATGAATCTGATGATTCTGATTCTGATGATGTACTGCTGATTACCGCTCTTTTCTCCTTTTTGAGCTTGTATTTATACTTTGTCTCCGCCAGTAGAGCTAGTGGATCAGCAGTTTCTTTTTCCGCTTTCTTCTTTCCCGATATTTTCCTCAAAACAACTTCTTGGTAGTTGTTGAGGTTTTCAAATAGCATATGAAAATCCATCTCCTCTATATCTTTCGTTTGTTGGATGATCACAGCATATTTTTCCCATTCTGGATTTAGGACATTTAAAAATTTGACATTGATGTCCAAGTTGGACTTCGTCACTCCGTTTCTTTTTACTTCACTTACCAGATTTACAAATCTGAGATAAGTGTTTTCCAGAAGTTCACCTTCACGGGCTCTAAAGTTCTCAAAAGTCATGAGACTATTCCTAGCCCTATTGGTAGCAGCTCTGTCTGATCCCCGCATGATTTTGCATACTTCATCCCAGATGGATTTAGCAGTCTTTGTATTTGTCAGACAGGTGTATATTTCATTGGGGATTGAAATCAACAATAACTTTCTTGCAGTCTTGTCCCCTAACTTTCTCTTTTTCTGGGCCTCTGTTAGGTTTGTTACCTCAACAGTCCTTGGTGGTATTGGGGGATTGCCAGTTGGTACTCCTGGGATTGTTTCCATAAAGATTGTTGGTCCTTCAGTTAATGATTTCAGCATTTCTTCAGACAAGTCATGGAAACTTATAAATTCCAGAAACCGCTCCCGCCATTGAACATATTCCCCTCTGTATAAGATTGGGGGTTTGGTTTCTGATCCCATAGCAAGTGCATCTTTAGACATGTTGATTGTTCGTTGGGAAACTTTAACCAAGATCAAATGAACTTCGAATGAGATTGAAATATTTGATCACACCTTGAAACACAGATTAGTACTGAAATCTACAACACAATGACTTGTTAGTAGCAATAAGCAGTTTAACTCATGCAGTGAATTGTGTTTGGATTAATGTGTGTGACAAACTTGAATGATTCGTGTGTTATGAGTGAAACTTGAATGAATGTAGTGTGAAACTCGATTGTGTCTTTTACCAAACTCGATTGATTTTTTAATCAAACTCGAATGTGTGTTTGATCAAACTCGAATGTGTCT
The DNA here is from genome assembly GCA_020465985.1 of Centrapalus pauciflorus. Lineage (NCBI taxonomy): Eukaryota > Viridiplantae > Streptophyta > Magnoliopsida > Asterales > Asteraceae > Centrapalus > Centrapalus pauciflorus. The sequence continues at coordinate 49,461 of JAANYP010002112.1, read as the reverse complement.
TTGACCAAACTCGAATGTGTGTTTGATCAAACTCGAATCAAGTATATGAAATTCACACTCTCGAATGAGTCTTCTGTTAAACTCGAATGAATGTTATACAAAACTCGAATGTGTGTGTTGTAAAACTCGAATCAATGTGATACAAAACTCGAATGAGTGTGTTGTAAAACTCGAATCAATGTTATACAAAACTCGAATGTCAGTTTTGTAAAACTCGAGTGAATACAACTCGAATGGGTCTTGTACAAAATTCGAATTGGTCTTTTATAAAACTCGAATGAGTCTTGTATAAAACTCGAATTGGTCTTTTATAAAACTCGAATGAGTCTTGTATAAAACTCGAATTGGTCTTATGTAAAACTCGAATGAGTCTTATATAAAACACGAATTGGTCTTATATAAAACTCGAATGAGTCTTATATAAAACACGAATTGGTCTTATATAAAACTCGAATGAGTCTTGTATAAATCTCGAATTGGTCTTATGTAAAACTCGAATGAGTCTTATATAAAACACGAATTGGTCTTATATAAAACTCGAATGAGTCTTATATAAAACTCGAATTGTTCTGAAATTCTAGTTGTCAACTCGAATATTACAGGTTGGCAACTCGAGTAATATTAAGACACAACTCGAATATTACAGTTTGGCAACTCGAGTATTATTAAGACACAACTCGAATAACACAGCTAAGCAACTCGATTAACTGTTATATTCAACTCGATTTACACACAAGATGTGTATAATTCGAGTTTCTTAGAATTTTCAGCTTTTCAAGTCTTAAATTCAGATTAAATCCAAATTTTACCCAATTTCATTCAAATTGTAATCGAAGGTAAGGTTTTTGAATACAAACACTTTTTGTAAAGCACTTTTATGCAAAAATGGATCTAAGCCAGAGTTTTTCAATGAAACAATACCGGGTTTTAAACTTTTCAAAATTTCAGAAAATTGCTCAGATCTTTTTCTGTGTTTTGAAAATCAAAATCAAGTTTGTATCCAGTGGATTTGTCTTTGAAACCTGAACCTTCGATCCAATTAACACTTTGAATGATCAACAAAATCAAAACCCCTAGTGATTTTAGGGTTTTTCCGAAAAATACTCAAGAACACGAAGAACAGATTCAATCTCAAACAGAATAATTCATTCCTAAGTCTCTGATACCAATTGTGAAAATTAGTTTCTACCAATTCAATCAGCTAGATGCAATTAATAAGAACAGAGAATTTAATCAATACTGACCGAATGATTTGATTGAAGAACTTGATGATTACAAAATGATGAACTGAATATTCTTCTTCGTACAGAGCTGTTCTCTAAATTGAATGCGTACAAAAAGTGATATCTGACAGATCTGACCCATTCTAGAAAGTCAACATGACTATTTATACAAAATTACAAACTATAAGGAAATTACACATTAAGTCCCTAGACTTTGGTATTTCATCAACTAAAACATATTCCAACAAATTGATTTATAAAACACAGAATAAGATCTAGGCAATTTTGTTAAATTTTGAAAAGTGTAAAAACGGTTACTGTTTCATTGAAAAAGTCAAACCTAGATCTATTTTTGCACAAAGGTGTTTAACAAAAAGTGTTTGTATTCAAAAACCTCACCTTCGATTACAATTTGAGTGAAAATGGGCAATATTTGGATTTAATCTGAATTTCAGACTTGAAAAAGCTGAAAATATTAAGAAACTCGAAATATACACATCCTGTGTGTCATTCGAGTTGAGTACTTTGATTATTCGAGTTGAATATAACTGATATTCGAGTTGACAAGCTTTTAATTCGAGTTGACAACTTGTAATATTCGAATTGACAACCTTGTAATTCGAGTTGACAACTTGTAATATTCGAGTTGACAACCTTGTAATTCGAGTTGACAACTTGTAATATTCGAGTTGACAACCTTGTAATTCGAGTTGACAACCCTGTATTTCGAGTTGACAACCTTTTAAACAAAATCGAATTTCAGAACAACCTCAATCGAGTTTCAGACAAACTCAATCGAGTTTCAGATCAAACTCAATCGAGTTTCAGAACAAACTCAATCGAGTTTCAGATCAAACTCAATCGAATTTCAGATCAAAGACTCAATCGAGTTTCTCCAAAGACTCAATCGAGTTTTTCCAAAGACCCAATCGAGTTTTACCAAGATTCAATCGAGTTTTCTACAAGAATCATTCGAGTTTCACTCAAAACACATTCGAGTTTAATACTTTGATCATTCGAGTTTGACACACACATTAATCGAGACTGGTGCAATACATCAAGTCTATTCACTGTCTGAATTAAGTTGATTATTGCTACTAACAAGTTACTGTGTTTTAGATTTCAGTACTACTCTGTGTTTCAAAGTGTGATCAAAATTTTCAATCTCAATCGGAGTTCATCAGATCTTGGACAAGTTTACCAAAGATCAATCAATATGTCTAAAGACGCACTGGCAATGGGATCAGAAACCAAACCCCCAATTTTATACAGGGGTGAATATGTTCAATGGCGGGAGAGGTTTCTTGAATTTATCAGTTTTCATGATCTGTCCGAAGAGATGTTGAAATCCTTAACTGAAGGACCAGCCACTTTCATGGAAACGATCCCAGGAGTACCAACTGGTAATCCCCCAATTCCACCGAGGACTGTTGAGGTCACCAACCTGGCAGAGGCCCAAAAGAAGAGAAAATTAGGGGACAAGACTGCCAGAAAGTTATTGTTGATATCAATCCCCAATGATATTTACACTTGCCTGACAAATACAAAGACTGCTAAGTCAATTTGGGATGAAGTATGCAAAATCATGAGGGGATCTGACAGAGCTGCCACAAACAGGGCTAGAAACAGCCTAATGACGTTTGAGAATTTCAGAGCTCGTGAAGGTGAACTTTTGGAAAACACTTACCTCAGGTTTGTGAATTTGGTAAGTGAAGTGAAAAGAAACGGAGTGACAAAGTCCAACCTGGACATCAATGTCAAATTTCTAAATGTCCTAAATCCTGAATGGGAAAAATATGCTATGATTATCCAACAAACAAAAGATATTGAGGAAATAGATTTTCATATGCTATTTGAAAACCTCAACAACTATCAAGAAGTTGTGTTGAGAAAAATATCAGGAAAGAAGAAAGCTGAAAAAGAAACTGCTGATCCACTAGCTCTACTGGCAGAGAAAAAGTATAAATACAAGATGAAAAAGGAGAAAAGAGCTGTAATCAGCAGTACATCTTCCGAATCAGAATCCTCAGATTCATCTGCTGATTCAGAAATAGAAGAGATGAAAAAGCAGATGGCATTGCTTACAAAAGCATTTCAAAAGAAATTTTACAGAAAGCCAACCAACAACAAGATGCGCTATAAAACAGGCTCAAGGAAAATTGAGAAAAAGGATAAATATGAGAAATCTGGAGAAAGTAGTGCACGAAAGACTGACAAATATGAAAAGTCAGACAAATCAGCCAAGAAAGAGTCGGAACAGAAATGCTACAACTGTGGAAAACCAGGTCACTATGCCCGTGAATGCAGATCTCCAGTAGTCAAAAACTCAGACTACTATACAAGAAAGGCTCTCTTAGCCAAAGAAAAAGAGTCAGGCAAAGCTCTTATGGCGGAGGATGACCATTGGTTACAGTTATCAGAAGATGATGACATCTTGGATGAAGATGCTCATATTTGTCTAAAGTCAGAAATTTTCAATGAATCTGAACTAAGTGAATCAGCTATGATAGCTGAAGATGAGGTATGGGTTGGATTGACTGATGAAGAGGATGCAGAAAGAAAAGAATCTGAGTTTGATGAAGAGGAAGCAACAGAAGAAGTTGCATTAATGGCAACTGGCCAAAATGAAGCTGAAAATGATGAAGATTCAGAGTCTGAAAACTCAGATGGTTCCGACAAACCGGAGGTAAATTCTAATTCAGACTCTGATATTGATGAATCATGTATATTAGAAGAAAAACTAACTAATATGGCCTTTATGCTTAAAAAGTTTGAAAAATCTTTAAAGGCAGAAAAGAAAAATGTTCATTCTTTGGAAAACAAACTTCGAAATGAACACAACTTAGTTCTAGACTTTTCCAAAGATAAAGCATTAGCTTTACGAGCAGTCTCAGACTTACAAGATAAGGAAAGAGAACTTCAAAGCAATATACTCAATCTGAATCACAAAATATCTGATTTACAAGAAAGACTGCGAATAGCTGAATTAGAAGCCTCAAACTTTTCTGTAAAATATCATGCCATATTTGAAGAAAGAACTACACTTTATGAGAAAATAAAGAAGATGGAGGATGAATTTATTAAAAGAGGGCAAACAGATCAAACAATTTATTTAAATCAACCAAAAGACACAGAATTTTATAACTCTAAATCTGGGATTGGTTGGGAAAATCATAAGTATCTGACAAAAGCAATATCAAGGTCACCAACACTATATGATGTTAGATACATGAATTTAGGATTAAAAATGACATTTATGAAAGCATCTGAAGAAGTAGAATCTAGCGAAGAAATAAAAAGATTACGATCAGACAAAATGCAAAATTCTGGGGATTATACCAGAATAAATGAAGCTAGTAATATTCTTGATACTAAAGAAGAGTACATTCAAACTTATTCTGAAAAGGATTTGTCTGAATTACCTACTCAATCTCAAAAATTATATTTGCCAAATTCAATTTTAGAACAGATAAATTCTGATTTAGAATTGAAAATTAAAAATTTTGAGACAGAGAATGGAACTCTCAAGGCTGAATTAAGAAAAATGGAACAAATGTTGCAAGATCACCCTAAAAACACAAATGTGTCTGATCCACAATCATCTACTTCTCTAGTATCTATAAATACAGAAAAAGAGTTTGATCTGTACATGCACTATGATGTTAATTCATTAGATCAAATGTTTGGTAAATTTGGTGAATTTATCAAACCTTTGACTAACAAACAATCAAATGGTAATAAAGAACCTGTTAAAATTCTGCAAAGAATGTCTACAGATTCTTTAAAATCATCTGAAAATTCACCATCATTACAACAAAAGAAGGAGAAAACAAAAATTATTGTTCAGTCTCCTAACTTTGAAAAGGGTGAATCATCTTCATCAACGGACTCAATTGCACGTAAAGTCCAATCTTCAAAAGGTATGAAAAACTTACAGAAAAAACGAGCATCTAAATCTACTAATTCTCATACTTCTTTTATGCCAGATATCATTGTGAACGGTTCGAGAAAACAAGCTTGGCGAAAGAAGAAAGAGAACAGAAAAACAAGAGTATAAAACAAGAGTGGCGCGTGAAGGACAAAAATGTTACAGATAGAAATAGCAAAATTGAACAGTCTGTCTGTAATAATAATAATCTTGTTAAAAATTCTTGTATAAAGTTTTCAAGAACGGACTTAATTGCTTTGAATTCTTATGCTTGTAAGCCTGCAATTGTTAAATCTAATAAGCTCGTATGGCAACCGAAGAAGAAGGACCCATTTTATGAACAGAAAAAGGTTCCAAAGAAAAATATTTCCAAAGCAATTCCACCGCAAATTGTACAAAAATGGAAACCTAAAAGAACAGTTCAAAAGTGGGTACCTAAAATAACTTCAAATGATAAGCTAAAAGCCATATCAGTTAGAAAAACAAATAATACTGTGCATGATTTACCTAAAACAAAAGTACCCAACTACAAGTGGGTACCTCATGTGCTACTTCGTCTTATAGGTAAACCATGTCTGGTACCTTGACTCCGGCTGCTCCAAACATATGACCGGACAACGAGACACACTCACGGACTTTGTAGAAAAGTTCTGTGGGACGGTCAGATTTGGAAATGATCAGTTTTGTCCGATCAAAGGCTACGGAAGTCTCAAATACGACAAAATCACCATCCAAAAGGTCTTCTATGTTGATGGTCTTGGACACAATCTATTTAGTATTGGACAATTGTGTGATAAAGGGTTAGAAGTCAATTTCAAAGCCAATCGGTGCAGCATCAGATCCGGAGAAGGAAAAGAAATTTTGGCAGGAAACAGGAAAACAAATTTGTACTCCATTGATTTAGCCTCGATTAATCTGAAGAAAGATGTCTGCTTATTGTCAAAAGCTACATCTAAAACAGCATGGCTGTGGCATCGTCGCCTTTCACATCTGAACTTCAATGAGTTAACCAACCTAGCAAAAGGAGGGTTAGTTAAAGGGCTGCCGACGCTCAAATTCCAAAAAGAGCAGTTATGTGCGGCATGTGAAAAAGGAAAGATGACAAGATCCACACACAAATCCAAAACAGAACACTCATCCACGAGAGCAATGGAATTATTGCATATGGATTTGTGTGGACCAATGAGAGTACAAAGCATAAATAAGAAACGATATGTATTGGTGATAGTTGATGACTATTCACGATACACGTGGGTTTTCTTCCTGAGATCCAAATCAGATGCACCCGAAACGATCATCGACTTCATCCGGAAAATACAAGTAAAGTTGCAACTCACAATTCAAACAATCCGCTCAGACAACAGAACAGAGTTCAAGAACAAATCACTTGACTCATTCTTGAATTCAATAGGAATTACACATCAGTTTTCAGCTGCTCGAACTCCACAACAAAACGGTGTCGTTGAAAGAAGAAATCGGACACTAGTGGAATCAGCTAGGACGATGCTGGCATATTCCAATTTACCGTTATTTTTGTGGGCAGAAGCAGTTGCAACAGCTTGTTTCACACAAAATCGTTCAATAATAAATAAGAGATTCGGAAAGACTCCTTATGAACTGATTAATAAACGAATACCTAATATTAAATTTTTCCATGTCTTTGGTTGCAGATGCTTTATTCTGAACGATAAAGACAATCTTGGAAAGTTTAATCAAAAGGCAGATGAAGGAATATTCATCGGGTATTCAAAGGAGTCGGTTGCATTCCGAGTGTACAACAAGAGAACCAAGACAGTCAACGAGAGCGTGAATGTCAAATTCGACGAAGGAGTGGTAATGGCTTCTGAACACACCAGTTCAGGACCCGAACCTAATATGCAGACTTCATTGGAGTCAACTGAACAAAATGCTGAACACTCAGAATTACATAAGTTGTTTGAGAATTTTTATGAAGACTATTTTGAGAAGCCCAAAACTAATGTTCAAAATTTGGTGCCTGACAGGATTACTGAAGATCCAGTCATAGTCTCTGATCTTTCTCAACAACAAGGTTTAGAAGAAACTGGAGAAGCCTCAACAGCAAATGTGCAGTCAACTACTGAGATTGTACAACCAATTGAACCTCCATATTCTTCTGAAACCCCCATTACTTCTGAACATTCAGAAGCTCCTACCTCAGATGTCCCACCTACAACACCTGAAGTAACTCCCGAACCATATCTAGATCTCAATCCCAACCAAGATCCAATAGAACCGTTTCCACATACAGTTAAGTGGACAAGAAATCACCCAATAGAAAACATCATTGGTGATCCATCTGCGTCAGTCCAAACCAGAAGGGCAACTATAAATGAATGCTTATTTTCAAATTTTTTAAGTAAAATAGAGCCAAAGAATGTAAAAGAAGCCCTTCTGGACGCTGATTGGATTGTGGCGATGCAAGAAGAACTGAACCAGTTCGAACGGTTAAAGGTCTGGAGACTTGTTGAGCGCCCAAAAGACAAATCCATTATAGGCACGAAATGGATCTTTAAAAACAAGAAAGATGAACATGGTGTCATCATTCGGAATAAAGCTCGTCTCGTGGCCAAAGGATACAGCCAACAAGAAGGGATTGATTATGATGAAACATACGCACCAGTTGCACGAATTGAAGCTATTAGAATGTTTTTAGCTTTTGCCGCTCATAAAAATTTTACAGTATATCAAATGGATGTTAAAACTGCGTTTTCAAACGGGGAGCTAACAGATGAAGTATATACATATCAGCCCGAAGGGTTTACTGATCCTTCGAAACCTGATCATGTATATATTTTAGATAAGTCACTGTATGGCCTTAAACAAGCACCTCGTGCTTGGTATGATGCACTTTCAACATATCTGTTGAGATGTGGATTTACAAAAGGTGCAGTTGACACAACCCTGTTTATAAAACGTCAGGGGTCAGATATCATAGTTATACAAATATATGTAGACGATATAATATTTGGGTCTACAAATCCAGAATTTTGTAAGAAATTCGCATTTTTAATGTCCCAAAAATTCGAAATGAGCATGATGGGGGAAATAAATTTTTTCTTAGGATTACAAGTAAAACAATTAACTGATGGTATTTTTATCAATCAGTCAAAATATATACAAGACATGTTAAAGAAATTTAACATGGTCAATAGTACTCCTATGAAAACTCCCATGGCTCCGGATTCAAAGTCAAAACTCGATGCGGACATCTCAGGGAAACCTGTAGATGTGACTCATTATCGAGGTATAATTGGGTCATTAATGTACTTAACAGCTAGTAGACCAGATATTATGTTTGCTACATGTGTCTGTGCTAGATATCAGGCAAATCCTAAAGAATCACACTTAACAGCTGCGAAACGAATTTTAAGATATCTCAAAGGAACTCCAAACCTTGGTTTGTGGTATCCTAGAGAATCTTCATTTAATCTGACTGCTTTTTCTGACGCTGATCACGCAGGTGATAAGATGGACAGAAAGAGTACGTCTGGAGCAGTACAATTCTTAGGTGACAAACCCGTATGTTGGTCATCCAAGAAACAACATTGTGTTTCATTGTCTACAGCTGAAGCAGAGTACGTTGTTGTATTGTCTTGCTGTTCTCAGGTGTTGTGGATGAAGAGCCAACTACGCGATTACGGGTTTACACCAAAGAAAATTCCAATATATTGTGATTCTCAGAGCGCAATAGCTATTGCATCAAATCCGGTGCAACATTCAAAAACAAAACACATTGACATTCGGTATCATTTCATAAAAGATCATGTAGAAAATGGAAATATAGAATTATATTTTGTACCTACTGAATATCAACTAGCTGATTTGTTTACCAAAGCGTTAGATGAAAAGCGGTTTAATTTTTTGGTATACAAATTAGGTATGTTGAATCGTTAAGATTTAATAATTCAGTAGTTGCAAAATATAATTTTAAAATTTTCATTTTTTTAGTGATTTTATATGATGTTAAATTCATGAATCATAAAAAGTTTATATTTTTTTTTTGGAATTTAACAAGATCTGGATTGTTATGTGCAGGGGGAGCAGAAAAGAAATTTATCTGATTTTGAATAAATCTGAAAAAATTATCTGTTATTTTGTAGGGGGAGCAGAGCTGAAAAAATGAATATATATTTGAGGGGGAGCAACTTTCAGAACTTCAAGGGGGAGCAAATGAGTATTGTAAAGAGTTTTAATATTTTTTTTAATTTTTTTTTTGTGTGGTTTTCAATTTTTTTTTGTTGTTTTATGTGTGAAAATTTTTTTTTGTGTATATTTGTTTTAGTCCATTTTTAAAATTTTTTTTTTAAAAACAGAAATTTTTTTTGTTTGTTTTGAAATTTGTTAATTTTGTTTTGTTAGTCGCAATTTTTTGATTGAAAAGAAAGGTAGTGGGGTTGGGCCGGGTTTTTCAAATGTGAAAAAGTAAAATGGGCCGGGTAAATTTGCCTATAAATTTGAATTTTCAAATTCAAATTCATTTTTCCGGAAAATATATCACTTCATCTTCTCCAACAAGATTTCTTGACTTCAAAGAAACCTCAAACCCACAACCGACATTTTTTCATCAAAATTGTGAGTAAAAGTTCTTATTTTTTTTTATTATTATTTCAGTTTGATTATTTATATTTTTAGTGTATATGTTCAGTGTGAGTATCTGTTCGTATTTTTGATGTTTGTGTTCTTGACCGTTAATGGAGAATACTATTATTTGTTCATGAAGTTGAAATTAAATGTGTGATGTGGTTCGTATTGGTATTATGACTATGAATCTGAAATTTCATAAGTCATTTTTACATCACACAAACAGATTCATTGATTTTTCTAATGCAACAGTTTCGAGTTCATAAATACTCCGAAATTTGAATTTTTAACAGCTTTAAAGTTGTTTTTGTTCAAAGTTCAGTAAAAAAAAATGTGTTTAATATACATTTTCGAAGGGGGTACATGTTTTAAAAGACTGAAAATGATCCCTGAACTTAAATTTATCAAATCAGTGAGTATTGGACTTCTAATAAAATAAAATGGTATTTCTCGATCAAAAGAGTCATTCGAGTTGCATTAAGAGTCATTCGAGTTGCACCATAAGTCATTCGAGTTGCATCATAAGTCATTCGAGTTGCATCATGACTCATTCGAGAAACATTTGGGTTTAATGCGAGTTGACAAGTGTGTGTAACACTTAGAAAATTTTCAGAACATAAGTGCTTAAAGCTTATTCGAGTTGGGACAATGGTCTTATCGAGAAAATGACTTAGTCATTCGAGTTGAGTGTTGGATTCCAATGGTCCATTCGAGTTTAGTACATATTCTATTCGAGTTTCATATATACATCATTCGAGTTGATTATAGGCTTATTCGAGTTTCATGTATACATCATTCAAGTTGTTTATAGGCTTATTCGAGTTTCATGTATACATCATTCGAGTTGTGTATAGACTAATTCGAGTTGTTTCAAGTGTCACTCGACATTGATCAAGAGTCATTCGAGAAACTTATAGTTTTATTCGAGTTTCAACAGAAAATTTTTCTAAGTGTGGAATTTTTTATGTTTTAAGAAAAATGTCACATTTTTTAAGAAATTGTTATAAATTTGTGTTTTTCTAACATTGGTCTCTAAACGATTGACTCTGGAGTCCATTCAATAATTAACTATTATTGTCCGGAAACCCGATGCCTTAAACAGAAAATCACAAGTTTTGACAATTTCTGATAAAATGTTACAATTTTTCTACATTTTGAAGGATGTCATTTGTGTACATGATCTGACTAACATGATGTTCTTGTTTTTACAGGTGTTCAAATGGCATCTCCAGTACAATCTCAGAACTCAAATTCCTCTGACTCTCATTCATCATCAAATCATACCCTTGTATCTACCCCTGTTAGGTCTACCTCAGTTGCCCGTCCATCACAATCAAACATCATCCCAGGTTACCAGCTAGTAAAACCTAAACATTGCCTTCCTTTCTGAGATAATAACCATCGTCTAGATACCAAGGTTATTAAAGTGAGTCATCCTATCATTGTGGACATTCTAAAAGGCCATCCACTAGGTTATCTGCTTCAATACAAACCGTCTATTCCACAAGTGTATCTACAACAATTTTGGCACACTGTTAAATTTGTTCCTGCTGACGGAAATCATCACTTTAAAGTGACAATAGACCAGTTCAAGACAAAAATCACTCTCGCAAGACTTCGTCATAATCTATTTCTTCCGAGACGTATAGACACCGTAAACTTCCCAGAGTTGGCAGACTTTGAAGACTTTGTTTCAGATGAGGAGCTGGTACATGATTTAATCTGCTTGGGCTACTCAAAGCCACTACCGAAGAGCTCAAAGTTTCATAGGAATGGTTTAAATGGAGAATGGTATACACTCTTTGGAATCATAAATAGGTGTATGACTTCAAAACACACAGGCATTGACAGATGCAGTATTCATTGTTTGAGGATATTTAATGGCATAGCATTCAACAAGCATTACGATTATGCTCAGTGCATATGGGAAGATTTGAAAGAGATTGTGCTTGCAAAAACAACAAATAGAGCAAGAAAATTTGTTCCGCTTCAGAGATTCATACAGATTCTTATCCGAGGGATCCTTCGTGCTAATGAAAATATTCCGAAGCGAGCCAATTCTCAGAGATGTTCGGATTATGTTATGATGAGCTTACACGAAGTGCCGGACTCCCCAAATGCAAACATTATGCCAATTCCAGAGTCTTTACTTAAATATGCGGATCAGGAGAGTGAGAATGTGAGATTATATAGAATAGATCATGCTCCGATAGAGACCCAGGAACCGGGATCTCTTAGCCCAGGAGCCTTAAGAATAGAGGAACCTCAGCAAGGGGCTGAAGTTCAGGTTGCCCATTCTGAGAGTGAGGGAGATGTTAGTGTAAGGGGTGGTGAGGAAGAAGCTGAAAAGTCAGATTCTGAGAGGACGTTGTCAGATATACAAGAAGAAGAAGGAGAAGGAGATGATGATGATGATGATGGTGATGATGGAGGTGATCATCATGAGGGAGGAGGAATGATGATAGATATTGTACAAATTGCTACAGAGAGTGTGAGGGATACCATGACCCTAGAAAGCCGGGAATTAACCACGTCTACTGTTAGCTCTCCTATGAGAGTTAGCATTGAACAAGTCAGTATCCCACTGACAATTGCACACCCATCTATCCACTCAGTCTCCTCTCAACAGGAGACTGTTTCAATTGAACACAGGGATGAACCATACAATCTATCCGAAAGTCACTTGGACTTAATGGATATTGAAACAAGTGCACAACTGCCCGTGTGTACGACTTCTTTTCAATCACCGAGTCTAGCTCCTATACAGTCTAGGACACTTGAGTCACCTTCATTTGTTGAAGTTAGTGTGGTTGAACTTCGTGTTCCCACTGGAACATCCTCAGTAACAGAAGCATTTGTTGCTCCGTCACTTGAAGAGGGTGGAAGTCCAGTCAGAGAAACAACACTACCAACTCTGAGCACTGGCCACACAGAAGTACTTTATACAAGTTCGACTGCTGTGACAACTGGAAGTCTACGTGACCCAGTGGTGACATTATCTCCATTTGTTACTGAATCCACATTGACAAAAGCATTGGATGACGCTGTGTCGGGAGTAAATACGCATGTTTCTAATCAATTAGCTGAGGTAATGGCCCAAATGACAAACATTCAGAAGTTTTTAAAGGGAAAGGATGTTGAAGAGGAGTCTGTTAAGCAATCTAAGTCAAAACAAGCCATAGAAGAATTAAAGGAAGATTTGAAGGACTTTGTTTTTGAACAATTTGATGAGATGAGAGAACGCATGATCAGCTTAGAAAGTATTGTGATAACTGCGTTAGGTAATCTCTCAGAAAGAGTGGCTGCAGTTGAAGAAACTTGCAAGGCTCAAGCTTCCTTATCCAAGAGGAAACATGATGAGCATGACGAGGACTCCGATGATGCTCCTCATGAGGGGGAGAAGAGGAGAAAGCTTGATGAACCAACGCCTGGGATATTAATGATTACATATCCAGAAAAGGAGCCGGAAGTTCAAGAGAAAGAAGCTGGGGGCTCTAAAGAATCGGCTGGTGAACAAAGAGAGCTGGGATTGATTCTTCATGAAGATGTTCCAGTTCCTTTGAACATTCAGTCTGATATTTATCACTTTGTTGAGTATATTGATTCAGATGAAGACGTTCAAGAGAAGAGTCATGAGCTAAGTATTCAAGGGACAGGAGAAGAGAGAGAGGAGTATATTGAAGCATCTGAAGATGATGATATAATCGCTTTGACTAATGTAGATTTTAGAGCTGAAAGAATTGAGGAGGAGGAAGTGTTAGTTGAGGAAATTTTGAAGGATGTTGAATCGACACCAACAGTTGAAAAGCCTGAGGTGGTTGTACAAGTTAAAGAGGAATTTGAAGAGTTTCAAGTTGAGAGCAGTGTGGCTCAAGAAAAAGTTGTATTGAATGAAGTTGAAGTGATGGATAGGTTTTTCAACGAGTATGTGCTTGTCGATGAATCTAAGAAACAACATAGACTTAGATTTGAAGCACAACAAGTGGTTCAGAGGGAGATACAAGATATGCTGACTTTGTTGAATAAGGATGAGATCAGCAAGAAGAAGGTGAAAAAGCTTGAGCTTCTAGAGAATAGATCTGCGGAATTTATTAGAAAAAGGAACAAGATGCCTTATATTGAAGATATTCTGGAGAAACGGATCTTTTGCAAGAAACAAGCTCCATGTTCATTCCACAAGTTGTTTAGAGTACTAGAGCCGAACATGCCTAATCTGGTTAACTATGCTAGTTTTCTGAGAAACAAAACACAGGAGGTGGAGAAGGTTAAGAGTGAATTCAGAATAGTTGACCTGGTGAAGATTGAAAAAGAAAGATTTGTCAAGATTTTTTATCCAAAATTCACAGTCACTAGATCAGATGGAAATACTTATGTGTTCACAGAAGCTGATATGTTTAACATGCACTTGGTAGATATTGAAGATCTTTTTGATGAATTGTGCAGAAACAAAAGAAATGAACACTGTAGATTTGCACTTAAGACACTGTTTCACTTCATGCATACCAAGTTGGTATTGATGTCAGTGCAAGATCTACAGATAGGGGTTGAAAGAGGCACGAGGAAGATCAACATGACAGCGCCTCACAGAGATATCAAATTTGCTGGTGAGCTGAAGAATTTCAAGTGATCATGGTGAAGCATCCAGCAGTCATGTATAAAGATCGGAATAAGAAATTAAGAGCAATGAGGAGTGTGGAGCTGAACAAGTTTTCAGATGGTACTCTGATTAAAGTTTTAAGTGGTTTGAAAGGTAAGTTTGCAGCAGATCAGAAAAGAAAGACAAAGAAATGAGCTTTATCTGTTAACGACCGAAGACTCATGGTTGAGTTTATTTCAAAGATTGAATGGAGGCTTTCGGATCGTAAAAGTATCAGAAGATTTGAACAAAAGCTGGGCTTATCGGTTTAACGACTTTGCTATTTTCATCAAAGGGGGAGAATGTTACGATATGATTTACTTGATGAAAACAAAGTCTAGGGACTAGTTTTGTATTTCCTTGATAGTTAGTTAAATTGTATAAATAGCATCTTTGACTTTCTATTTTAGAGATCTGACAGTTATCATTTTGTACACATTCGAATCAGAGAAAGCAGCTACTGTTCACGTATATTCTCATGAATCATCATTTTGTAATCATCAGTTCATCAATCTAATCATTCGGTCAGTGTTAATTCCTTTTATTGTTCTTATTAATTTCATATTGTTGATTGATTGGTAGAAACTTAATTTCACACAAACCTTTAATATTAAAATATTTTTAAACAAACCTTTAATCCAAACGAATTAAATCCTAAGTTCATATTTATAACAAACATTTAATATTTAAATATTTTCTAGTTATTACTTATTAAACAAATTATTAAAAAAATGGACTCTAAATATATAGGATTATATATAATCTTGTAGTTAACACAAAATATACACAACTAATTACATAAGATAACTGTTATAACTCAGATACTTGACTAAATATAAAAATTAAAAAAGTAAACTAAATAAACAATAGTTATAAAATGAATGCAAACTTGAAAAAAAGAGAAAAAAAAAATATAGACAAAATTTAAAAAAGGGAGAATAACATATATATCCTTCCAAAAATTCATAATATCATATATACCCAACTTAAAATTTTAATATCATATATATCCCTCATAAACATTATAATATTATATATACCCACTTTTAATAATTAATATCACATATATCCCTCTTAAACATCATTAATATCATATATACCTAACTTCATTAATTTAATTATTTTTAAAACTTTTTAAACTCATAATTAATATTGATATTTATTTAAGGGAGAGTTTCATATATACCCCTCCAAAACTTCATAATATCATATATACCCAACCTAAAATTTTAATATCATATATATCCCTCCTAAACATCATAATATCATATATATTTCCAATTTTAATCATTAATATCATATATATTCAAATTCATTAATTTAAATATTTTTAAAACATTTAAAACTCATAATTAATATTCCTTATAAATTAATGACCATTATACTCTTACTCATTTCTTCTTTCAACTAAATTTCAAAATATCATATTTACCCAACTTAAATTAAAATATCATATCCCTTTTAATAATTTTATATAATTTATTTTTGTAAACTTTACTAAATAAATACTTCAAACTAAAACAAATTTACATTTTAAAAAATTTGTATAATGTTTTTGCTCGTTTGTAATTAAATCGTATCGTCTTATTATATTTTGTTATTTGTTTTTTTCCTACATTAATCTATATACAATTAACTGAGTTTCATATCAATTGAATTCGAGTTGATCAAGTTCAAAGGAAAGTTCACTTCGAGTTGCACATAAGTTTTAATCGAGTCTTACACAGAATCAATCGAGTCTTACACTGAATCAATTGAGTTGCACACTGAGTCATTCGAGTTTCATCACTGCTTGATTCGAGTTGATTAATACTTCTAACAAGTTCATTTGTTATAGATTCGAGTTGATTATACACTGGTTCGAGTTTCACTCATTCATTAATCGAGTTGATCAACTTATCATTCGAGTTGATCATCTTATTCAATCGAGTTTCATTCAACATTCATTAAAAGGTTGATCAATTTTCAACAGTTGATCAACTGTTTCAATTTCAATAAAATTTCATTAGATCTTGGAAAGATTCCTATACATCAATCATAGTGTCAAAAGACGCTCTTGCCATGGGATCAGAGACAAAACCCCCAATTCTCTATCGGGGAGAATACGTTCAGTCGAGGGAGAGGTTTTCTTCCCAGCCCCCGATTGCGGCCCCGCGAAATTTCTTCCTCGCTCCACCCCGCGTCTCTTTTTCTTTTTCTTTTTTTGTTTGCTGCTTTGCACCACACACACAGAGAGTATATATATATCCGAAGTGAGAGAGGTCCGACCGCTGAGAGAGATGGTGAAGTGAGTGAGAGGGAGGCGGCTGGGAGATGGGGAAAGATGGGGAGATGGGGACGGCTGGGAGATAGGGGAGGGGGGAGTAGTTTTTTTAGGGTTAATTTTAGGTTTAGGTTTTTTAGTAATTAAATCTAGGGCTTTTAGGCTTGGGTTTTTTTAGTGGGCTTGGGCTTTTTACTAATAAATTTGTTTTTTTTAATCAGATTTTTATGTTTTGTTACTTTAAATTTAGTGTTTAGTTTCGTAATTTTATTATGTAATAATTATTAAATATTTATGAAATTAATTATTTTAGTATTAAATGTTTTGTTAATTAAAATGAATTTATTTGAAAAAATTAAGAAAGATGGAAAGGTTAAGAAAGATGGGTATTTCCAAGTTAGAAATGTGGGGAAAGGTGGAGAGAGAAAAGCTGATGTGGCGTTGACGTGTACAGAAAGGTGGATTTCGGAAAAGGAGGTACTCCTTCACACTTATAGGGGTTGTTTTTTGTAAGTTGAGTTTTTTTCGTGGGTTTTTAAAAACGGAATGAGTTTGAGTTATAATTATGCATTTAGTTGAATACTTTCAAACCAAAGATATAAAAATCATTATTAAATTTTGATACCCATCTATTCATGACTTTTCTCTTTCATCTTATTTTTTATTTAAAGCCTGTACTCAAATCTAAACTCATATACAGTCCAAAATGCACGTTTAACTTTATAATAGAACTAGGTTAATACCCATGTATTATATGGATTGATATAAAAAATTGGGAGAATTTCATATATACCCCTCCAAAATTTCATAATATCATATATACCCAACCTAAAATTTTAATATCGTATATATCCCTCCTAAACATCGTAATATCATACATACCCGATTTTAATTATTAATATCACATATATCCCTCTTAAACATCATTAATACCATATATACCCAAATTCATTAATTTAATTATTTTTATAACATTTAAAACGCATAATTAATATGCTTATTAATTAATGACAATTATACCCTTAATCATTTATTCTTTCAACTAAACTTCAAAATATCATATTTATCCAACTTAAATTAAAATATCATATCCCTTTTAATAATTTTAAATAATTTATTTTTTTAAACTTTACTAAATAAATTTTTCAAACGAAAACAAAATAACATTAAAGTTAAAAATAAAAAACTTGTATTACGTTTTTGCACGTTTGTAATCAAATCGTATCATCTTATTATATTTTTTTATTTATTTTTTTTCTACAGTAATCTATATATAATTAACTGATTACATATTATGTTTTTTTTCTTTTTCTTTTCGAACTTTATAGTTGCATCGCATTTTGTTCTTTTTTTTTAATTTAGTATATATTTTTTTGTTTTCTAATACATTAGTTTCTAATTTTTTTTTTCAAGTTTGCATTCGTTTTATATCTATTGTTTATTTAGTTTACTTCTTTTAATTTTATATTTAGTCTTGTATCTGAGTTATAACTTGGTATCCGATGTAATTAGTTGTGTATATTTTGTGTTTACTACAAGATTATATATATAATCCTATATATTTAAAGTCCAGTTTTATAATAATTTGTTTAATAATTAGTAACAATAAAATATTTCAATATTAAAGGTTTGTTTAAAAAAAACTGAATTTTTTACTAATGAAAATAACCATATATGTTTAATAAAAAATTAATTTACTAATAATATACAAATTTTATCCGGTAAATTTAATATTAAAATATCTTCTAGTTACTAATAATTATAAAACACTCACATATATATATATATATATATATATATATATATATATATATATATATATATATATATATATATATATATATATAATCTTATCGTTAACACAAAATATACACTACTAATTACATCGGATAACAAGTTATAACTCATATACTAGATTAAATATAAAAATTAAAAAAGGTAAACTAAATAGACAGTAGTTATAAAACGAATGCAAACTTAAAAAAATCTTAAACTAATGTATTAGAAAACAAAAAATATATACTAAATTAAAAGAACAAAATGCGATGCAACTATAAAATTCTAAAAGAAAATGAAAAGAAAGAACATAATATGTAATCAGTTAATTGTATATAGATTACTGTAGAAGGAAAAGACAAATAAGAAAATATAATAAGACGATACGATTTGATTACAAACACGCAAAAACATGATACAATTTTTTGTTTTTATTTTTAATGTTAATTTGTTTAGTTTGAAGAATTTATTTAGTAAAGTTGACAAAAATAAATTATATAAGATTATTAATAGGGATATGATATTTTAATTTAAGTTGGATAAATATGATATTTTGAAGTTTAGTTGAAAGAAGAAATGAGTAAGGGTATAATGGTCATTAATTAATAAGCAATATTAATTATGAGGTTTAAATGTTATAAAAATAATTAAATTAATGAATTTGGGTATATATGATATTAATGATGTTTAAGAGGGATGTATGTGATATTAATAATTAAAATCGGGTATATATGATATTATAATGTTTAGGAGGGATATATATGATATTGAAATTTTTGGTTGGGTATATTTGATATTATGAAGTTTTGGGAGGGTATATATGAAATTCTCCCTTTATTTAATGACCATTATACCCTTACTTATTTTTTCTTTCAACTAAACCTTCAAAATATCATATTTATCCAAGTTAAGTTAAAATATCATATCCCTTTAAAAAATTTTATATAATTTATTTTTTGTAAATTTTATTGTTGGAATATCTTTTAGTTGATGAAATACAAAGTCTAGGGTATCTTTTGTAATTAGTTAATAGTTGTAAAAAGTATATAAATAGTAGTTTGACTTTCTTATAGAAAATTAGATCTGACATTCTATTTTGTATTCGCACGGAAATCAAGATCTAGGGCAACAGTGTTTTGAAACTTCTCCTTTGTAAACATTCAGTCATCAATCTAATCATTCGGTTAGTTTTAATTGTTCTTGTTCTTGATTAATTGTTGTTATTGTTGATTGATTGTTAGGATTCTATATTTCACAATTGGTATCAGAGCATCTAGGGGTGATTTTTGATCTGAAATTGGATTTTTCGAACAGTGTTCTTGAAATTTTTTTTTTGAAAAACCTAAAATTCAACAAGGGTTTTTATCCTGTAAATTATAGATTCTGTAAATTGGATCGAAGGAAAAGGATAGGGAATCGATTGAATTGAATATAATTTTGTTTTGATTCATCAAACACAGAAAAAGATCTAGTGATTTTTCTGAAATTTTGAAAAACCAAAAGTTCTTCACTGTTTTGATGCAAAAGTCAATTTTAGATCTGTTTTTGGACAATATACTCTCACAAAAAGTGTTTGAAATCAGAATCCTTACCTTCGATATTAATTTGGTTGAAAACAACTGTGTTTTACAAATTAATTTGAGTTTCAGACTTAAAAATTCTGAAAAACTAAGAAACTCGAAATATACTATGTTCATGTGCAATTTGAGTTGACTTATTTTATCAATCGAGTTGATAACAAGTTTAAATCGAGTTTGACTTTAGTGTCAGTCAAGTTGAACTTGTTATTCAATCGAGTTGACTTGTTACTCAATCGAGTTGACTGGCAATTTTAATCAAGTTGACTTGCTTTTGTAACTGAGTTGACTTTCATATAAATCGAGTTAACCTGTAGTTCATTCGAGTTGAATTACATTGTCAATCGAGTTGACTCTCATTTTTATCGAGTTGACTTTCACTTTAATCGAGTTGACCTACCTTACATTCGAGTTGGTAGTGTCTTCAATTCGAGTTGAACTAAAATCAGTTCGAGTTGAACCAAGTTTAATTTCACTAAGGAATTAAGTACAAGGTATCAATCGAGTTTCATATCAATTGAATTCGAGTTGATCAAGTTCAAAGGAAAGTTCACTTCGAGTTGCACATAAGTTTTAATCGAGTCTTACACAGAATCAATCGAGTCTTACACTGAATCAATTGAATCAATTAAGTTTTAAAAGCTCAGCTTCCCCCCTAGAATTTTAAATCCCAGTTGCATTGCATTCTTCAGATTAACCAATTTTCTTTAAAAATAACGCAAATTCCTTAACAAAATCCTGCTAAATGAAAATGCTGCATAATGCAAATCCTTTTGCAAATCCCAATAAAAAATCTGCGAACCAAACGACTCCTAATTTTTTTAAAATTAAGATACAACAAAAACCAATAAAAAGATGAAATACATGCAAAATCATTAAGTCAATGGTAAAAAATGATGACTCTAAGTCATGTTTAAGTCAAAAGAAGACAGTTAAATAAGATTCAAAATATTTTAATTATTTTTTTTAAATATAGCAATTTATGACTCTTACATATGCGCTTTATTTCAATTATTATCTTCTTAATATTGATTTAAAAATGTTAAACCTTCATTATGTTTTGTTTGTTATTGTGTTATCATCAAAATCCCATAGAAATTAACGAAATAAATTTTAAATGATAATTATTATATATTTTTAATTTTTATAAAATATATTAATCTAAATTGTATAAATTTGTTAAATACATAAAATTAAACCATATACAAGTTTTGTTATTAAATATGTTTTTATTAATAATACATATTTATTGTCTAACTGATTAAAAGTTGATATAACAATTCTAGCGTCAACTTAATAAATAAATATCAATTAAGTTTATTCGAAATTAAGTTATTTTAAAATAGAAATTTTGCAACGTTAGTTGAATTTTTGAAAATATTAATACAAAATTTTATTAAAGAAAATACATTTGAAATTTGAATGATTATTTTTTTAATGTGTCAAAGTTTCATAACTAACATATAAAGATTTGATAATAAAAGGTTTTTATATTTATTGTATACTAAAGTATTTAATTATTATTTCATAAAACTATTTATTATTTCAGACATTTAAAATTTGAAGATTTTATTGATCTTTTAGAAAATATTTTAAAATTAAATTAAATTATTTTACTATTTTTTAAAATTATTTACTATTTGAGGCGTTTATTATTTCATTGATTTTTTAAATATTTTTATTTTAGCTTGTTAATTTTGAAAACTTTAAATGAGTATTAGTTGTAATTTCAATTACTTTAGGAAACACAAATAATAAGTTTTAATAATAATTTAAATTAAATCAATTAATGATATGCATGTTACTTAAATTAATGTTAGCTTTTATTTTTGAAAAAAGAGCGGGAAAATGAAAAATTAATGTATTAGGAGGATGACATGTGGCGATAATTGTTCTCATTTATTATAATATATAGATATAGATATAGATTATTAAGAATAATAATTTGAGAGGGATAAATAGGGGTCTAAAGGAAGGAGAGGTAGGTAGAAATTTGTTTTAAGAAATTAGTTGTAAAACATAGAAACGAGATTGATTCCTTCTACAATTGTTAATTACAATAAAAGGCTAATATTGAAAAACCTAAATCAACTTTTTTTCATTTTCTTGATTAAGTTTTTAATTTTTTTTTCTAATTGTTTAAGTTCTTAAACTATTTTTATCTTATTCAAAAATATATATAGCGGTCAAACTTTGACAGTTTAAGTGTCTTTTTCAAACTTGATCTTTGTGATCAAACTTGACACCTAACTTAAAACTTATGGAATATGTTTTTTTTCAAATCTATTATTCAATGTGTGGAATCATTTGCCAAAGTTCAAGACAAATCATAAAAGCAAAAGATCAACTTATTTCCAAAGCTGGTTTGCAAACAAAGAAGATAATTAGAAACGGTGAAAGAATCTTTTTTATACCAAAATGGCTTCTATACAAAATGGGAATGTGAAAAAGTAATATATATTTTTTTTTTTTATTGTGATAAATACAAAACAACTCGAAGACAAAAGTGATGGTGAATCAAGGCGCAGAGAGACTACAGGTAGAGAGACAAAATATTTTTTATCGGACTACTTTTTTGCAAGTCTGTTTTTTATTTCTTTGTGAAATACTTTGGTCTTTCTTTCGATCCAACGAGGATACTTCACCAGAATTCGTATGCAACGCATGAAATTATAAAAGGATTTTTCCAAACGACAAATACAAGTGTACTAAAAAACTTAGTATTTGTTTGTTCATTAAGTTTGTTTTGTATATTACGTTTTTACTTCAATAACTTCGATATTAATAAACAAACAAAAACAAACATTTAAGAAAATTTTACAAAATTGATTATAATTATGCTTAGTATTATTACACGTCGATATGCTTTGTCGATCACTTAGTTTAGTTATTCCTAACCCATTCACTTGAGAATTTTTTTTAAATTCCTTTTCTGACATACAAGTCATACTTTCTCTATGTTTCCAAACCCCAAATCAACCCACACTTTCATTGTCATCACTACATATCCATTGATTTTTCTTTGAACCCTTCTTCTCCTCTTAACATAATTGTTGCTTCTTCTAACTTTTTCCCCGCTAATCACTACCCCATTCTAACGCCTGCAACTTTTATATCAAACAACCATTGTCCCTTGAGTTAGAAACCTCTACTTTCATCTACTTCAGCTTTTGATTATGTGGCTTCTTCTCATCATCGACGAAGAGTTCAAACGAATCCATCGTATGTTAGTTACTCTTCTTGATCTTCTTATTTCTTTTATTTTAGGGTTTAGAATTGGTTTCGAAGTTTTTATATTAGGGTTTGGACTTTCAGTTCTTGTTATTAATTTTTTTAGGTGTTTGGATATGAACCAAATGACATATTGTTGTCATTATTTGACTTTATCTGGTTGTTCTTCATCAGTTTTCGTCATGACTGGGTTAATTCCATATTTGTTTCTTTACTATGGCTTGGATATTCGATTCCAGTTATTAATTTTCTTTATGTTTGGATATGAGTTAAAATGACAAATATTGGTGTCATTATTTGACTTTGTCTGGTTATTCTTTGTCAGTTTTCGTCACGATGGACTTAATTCTGTATCTGTTTCTTTTTCTGTAAATCTCACTCCCTCTCTGGGTTATTTGTTTAGGTAATACTCTCTATCTTGCTACCACTCTTCTTTGCAAAAAAAAAAAAAAATTAATTTTGTTAAGAAATCTCCTATGGTCTAATGTATGTGAATTATGAACCCTAATGTTAAATCTTTGAATAAATCAATGGCAATATGTGTGCTGTCATAACCTTTTTTTTTTATTCTTACATCCAGTTTTCATGTGGATTTCAAGAGGTTCGGTAATTCTTTGTTCATCTCGAGTTAGATTTTCAATTATTTTCATTTACGTTTTTCATTAACAATCAACTGTTGTCACTCAAAAAAGGTAGCAGGCTTGCTTAGAAATATATTTTCTGTGATGTCGTTTTTGTTGACTTTTAATCAATTATAACCATGATTTCTTAAACAAATTACACTGTTTTTTGGGCAAATACTTACATCAGTTTATGTGTGATTTTGTATTTGATATCGTTTTTGTTCGTCTGGTTAGGAACCATTTTCGTGTTGACTTTTAAACAGTTTATGACATATATTGTCTTAATTATGTTACTAATGTCTTATTTCCTGAATGAGATTATTTAAAAATCTGTATATGGATTTTCTATTCCTTAGGTTTGAGGTTTTATGATGATTTTTTATTATTATTTGGATGAGAACATTTAAACCTTTGAACGATGGAGCATGGGACATGTGGATGAGTTTTTACTTTTTATGATGATTGGTGAAGATTGAAGCATAGTATGTTAATTTTTAGTCTTTGTTATTTGATGCGAGTGTCGTTAACCCGTCAAAAATAACCACTAAATACCTTAGAAGCTAGGGTAAGTAGGGATCGTATCCACAAAGAGCGAGAGGTTAAATGCACGTATTCGAGCGACTAGCGTTTGTAAATTAGTTTGGAAAGATTGATTGGTTGAAAAAGATGATTACTTGATTTATAAAATTAATTACTTGCGTGATTTGTAAAAAGAAAACTTAATGAATTAGTTTGATTAAATATGATACGAAGATAACCATTCCCGGATTCCACACTTAGCTTTGTATTTAATTTATAAACAATGTGAAGATTACATAGACATAACCTTTTTATAATTATTATTAGAATCGTTACGTGATCTTGGGCATAGCGCGTGACACGTTTGATTACTCGTCTTAATTAAATAAATAACTCGGCACGAATAATAAAATATCAACGAACTATCTTGCGAAACGCAACTAAACAAATAACAATCATTCGTTCACAATCTAAACATAATTAATAAAACCATGCAAACATAAGAAATCGTTCATAAAATTAAACACTTAGTGTTGTGCTTCCTCCGAGAATGATTATTGCGAGATTAGTCAGACATCGTTGGTGTAATACTCCAGAGTTGTGTATCCATCTTCATAGCAAATGTCGTAGCTTGACTCGTGTGCTCTTCGTACTTGTGTTCGCTCAAACGGGGTCCTTTTCCTAAGCTTTCCTCTCCAAAAAACGATCTTCTTTTGCCTTCCATGACTTGGTATTTATAGAGAAGTGTTGGAAACCCTAAAAACGGCTGGGAAAATATTTTAATGGGCTGGGCGCAGCCGTAGGCGCAGGCCTGCGCCCCCCCCCCCCCTGCGGCTGACTGTAAAATCCGTGTTTTGGCAAATTAATTGCTTCTGTTGAGCACTCGGTCTGGGCGCAGGGCTGCGCCCCTCTCTGCGCCTGGCTCTGAAATTTTGTTCTGCTTTCTTTCCTTTTTCCGCCAATTTAGACTGGATTTTATTTACCTGTACAAGCACAGAATATATTCAATAGTAGCACATTCTACGACATTTTCTTACTAAAAACAACTCTTTTACATCTAATAAACACGGTAATTTACAACCCGATCAAACTTTCCCAACTTAACCCTTGATCGTCCCAAGCAAGCAACGAAAATCAGACTTTTTAAACATCGGGTTTATCAAGCGTAAAAAGGCATAATCAACTTATTTAAACAAACACTAGCCTTCGTAAACACAAGTAAATTCAAAGACACGAACGAGATTACTTTCAGATATATTGTGACGTCTCTCGGATAGTTGTTTCAAAAATTCCTCACCGCTATCATCCTTTTAGCTCAAGGTTACAGAATTGAATTCACGTGGGTCACTGGACCATCTTTTTCCTCGATGCATGATTATAGCTACTGATTTTTTCTTTTCTTTTCGTTTTAGTCTTTTTCATGCAATATCTATGTTTTTCATTCAAGTTCAACGTGACTTTCTAGATGATTCGTGTAGCAGGATTTGGGTCAGCCACTCCCAGACCAGTTGACCTTAGGGGACTAGGCATGATGGTACCCTTCAGACTTAATCTCCTGAATCAACTAGGCCACACTTGAATTGAGGCTTTATTCGTGTTCGCTTTCTCCCCCTTATGCCTTATTGCATGAATTAATAGCGGCTATTGGAACTTTTGTTGTTTATCACTCGTTGCAACGCAATATATCCTACTTCAAATTCAGTTCACTTCTTTGATTTTGAGTGTTTATGACTCTTTGTGATATGTCTAAACTCATTTAATTATATCTTTTTACTTGAAACCGACCTAACTAACATTATCATATTTAGGTCGTAAGCTCAACAACAAGGAATTATAGGTGAAAATCGATCGAATTATCTATTATAGCTCTATTCTTGCTTACTCCAATCTCAACAAAAGCATACGTATTTGATAATGGAAATGACACACGAAGCGGTTAATAAAGTTACTTGTAAAAAGGAGCGAGGGTACCTGATTACCGTGGCGGAGGTTGCCCGAAGATGCTTTTGTAGAACTCACTGAAGGGCCCATCGTCTTCTCATGCTAGTACTTTTCTTCAAACTTCCCCAACTTGAGTTGAAAACTCAAGTTTAACTAGAGATCAACACTAACAATGGCACCTTAAATCTTTATAAGTGAGTTATTTGAGCAAAAAGTTGTCATTTTTCGTAAATTTTTTCTCGGTTTCACGATATATAACATATAAAGCATAGTGCGAAGCATAATGCGTCCCCCTTCCCCAACTTAAAGAATTGGGGCGTCCTCGACACAAAAATAATTATGAAACAGGAAACATTTACGAAGAAATGAAACAACACATGTATCTAAGCATCAGATATTCAAGCATGTGCAATATAGTATTGGTGCAACACACATTTTGCTAGGAATCGCCCCTCCCTAACTTAAGTATATTCCTCGTAATTTCCTCCAATCTCAATGGTCCCGAATGTGCAAATTCTTTCCCCAACTTAGTTGGTTACCGCATGTGACATTTTTGTAGTAAAGTCAAGCTTAAACGCAGCTAAGTGTGTTAAAGGACGATTTAAGAATTACTAACAATAAGAACTAAATACAACTAAATAAACAAAATTAAAGCACACTTTCGTAGTGAAAAACGATTGCACTTAGCATGTGCAACAAGCCTTTAAACCCCTCGGTAGCCAGAGTGGACGAGTTATAGTCTCGTGAGGGTTTCTATGGAACACACCCACAAAGTTCACTGGATTTCCTTCTAGAAAGCGCTAAGTTTAATGTCTTCAGCCAGACATTTTGGAACACTTAATATTTAAGTGGAACTCCACAGAGAGCGAGAGGTTAAATGCACGTATTGGAGCGACTAGCGTTTGTAAATTAGTTTGGAAAGATTGATTGGTTGAAAAAGATGATTACTTGATATATAAATTAATTACTTGCGTGATTTGTAAAAAGAAAATTTTGTGAATTAGTTTGATTAAATATAATACGAAGATAACCATTCCCGGATTCCACACTTAGCTTTGTATTTAATTTATAAACAATGTGAAGATTACATAGACATAACCTTTTTATAATTATTATTAGAATCGTTACGTGATCTTGGGCATAGCGCGTGACACGTTTGATTACTCGTCTTAATTAAATAAATAACTCGGCACGAATAATAAAATATCAACGAACTATCTTGCGAAACGCAACTAAACAAATAACAATCATTCGTTCACAATCTAAACATAATTAATAAAACCATGCAAACATAAGAAATCGTTCATAAAATTAAACACTTAGCGTTGTGCTTCCTCCGAGAATGATTATTGCGAGATTAGCCAGACATCGTTGGTGTAATACTCTAGAGTTGTGTATCCATTTTCATAGCAAATGTCGTAGCTTGACTCGTGTGCTCTTCGTACTTGTGTTCGCTCAAACGGGTCCTTTTCCTAAGCTTTCCTCTCCAAAAAACGATCTTCTTTTGTCTTCCATGACTTGGTATTTATAGAGAAGTGTTGGAAACCCTAAAAACGGCTGGGCAAATATTTTAATGGGCTGGGCGCAGCCGTAGGCGCAGGCCTGTGCCCCCCCCCTGCGGCTGACTGTAAAATCCGTATTTTGGCGAATTAGTTTCTTCTGTTGAGCACTCGGTCTGGGCGCAGGGCTGCGCCCCTCTCTGCGCCTGGCTCTGAAATTTTGTTCTGCTTTCTTTCCTTTTTCCGCCAATTTAGACTGGATTTTATTTACCTGTACAAGCACATAATATATTCAATAGTAGCACATTCTACGACATTTTCTTACTAAAAACAACTCTTTTACATCTAATAAACACGGTAATTTACAACCCGATCATTATTATAGTTTGACACTCTCTAAATATAATTGAGTTAGTAGGAGAAAATCCCAAGTCCAACATCATTACTAACTACAATTGAGTTAGTATGAGATAATACCTTCCATAACTCTATCATCATTGTTTTCACTGTAAAGCATCTGATTATATTTGTTAAACAATTATAGTAGAATCATGATAATATGTTTAACAATTCATCATATCACATAACATGTATGTTATACAAATAAATATATAACTCACTTGTGTTATTTGATCTCTGATTGTCGTTCATAGTGGATTATACCATCCCCTGAGTTATCTTAGGCAATTTTGATTCTCAAGTCTTTGTATGTCTTTCTTTTTTGTCTCTAATTGTTCTGTCTTTTCAATGTCTTTTATAGACTTTGATTGACGTTTATCCATCACAATCAGGTTATAGTTATGCGTTAATAAATGTCATTCATATAAAGTTCAAGTCACATATAAGCTCACTTGTCATCTTTAGATTCAATCATATGTTTCTGAGTCATATGTTGATTCAATGGCTTTTATGTAAGTTATTATGTTTTTTTAGTCTTGTATGATCATGTAAGCACACATATGAACACTATTAGACTTAAGTATGATGTTTCAGATGTTTTTTTTTTGCCTTATTAGGTCATGTATATTACACTTATATGCATAATACACACATATGAAGACCATTACTAGAATTTAGAAATCCTAATGGAAACCTACACACAAGTGATATATGATTCTACACTCAAAACATAAAATGACTAAATATGTATAGTATTTAAACAAGCTTAAACTTGTATAAGAAAACCTCTTTACATGATGAAGGTCACCCCAAGACTAAGTCTCGGGGTCAATGACTTAGACACACCCACACCTTATGCACTTGTTGGTTTCTATTAAACATAAAACATAACCCCTTAACTAACAAGTAATATTATACAATACAAGCATGCATTACATGACTTGCTTTCATTTTCCATCATCAATGTGATCACCCCTATACTCACACATCTTTCGTCACTTTTATAAGATATACCCCGAGACTGTATGTCTCGGAGTCCATGTCTTTGCAAACACACATATATATGCTACAAGTTTCAAGATCATATGAACCTAGGCCAAGGGCCAAGTGATCGAAGGCCATGTTAAGGCCACAACCAACTCCCACTATTTGTTCCATACACCCTGAGACTATATGTCTCGGTGTCCCTCACATACTCACACACACAATGCTTTACATGTTTTAATGTTCATGATTACATGTTTTTGGTATTCTATACATACAAATACACACTATGTAGCTTGCTTTTACATAACACACAAACACTTACACCGTATGGGTCAAAGGACTGCACACACACGCTCCTGTACTTTGGTGTTGCTGTTGTTTTCTTTGATTAAAAGACACACCTTGGCTGCTATTTCTATTACTCATATGCACACACATTCATCCTATGATTTACATACACAACACACATGTACAAGCCCAACCCTTAACTAAGTCTCGGATCCTTGAATTCATCACAACATAACTACCTACATCACCCCAAGACATTGAGTCTCGAGGTCCCCTTTTTGCTGCCCACATCGAGTGTTCAAATCTCGGACTCAACATCCTCGCAAGAATAAACCAAGACTAGAAGAATAGGGGTCCAAAGATAGAACTTGTGTCATCTCAACTAGTTCGAGACTTCAAGTCTCGGACCCTCGGTCCCTTCACATGATTTTGCTCCTAATTTTAACACAAAAACCCCATACAAAGATCAATGAATGCATGCATGAGTTTATTTAGATGTTCAGATCATGAATTGAATACTAATTTGAAGACTTTATACCACTTTCATACGGTTTGGCTCTGGACATTTTGTCCAGCCATATACATGAACACACACACATGAATGTTTAAAACATACTTTTACCTTGAAATTCTTGTATGATATTGTTCATCTTATGTTCTTGATCACATAAACATGATTTTCTTCTTGATTAGCTTCCGAATTCCCTTGAATTTCTAGTGAGAATATCAAATGTTGTAAGTGTGTGTTTTATTCTGTGTTTTTAGAGAAATGGGCACAGTGATGATAATAAATCATCATTAAATCTTAATACGTGTTTAATGGATATTAGTTTGGTTAATTGTCAAATTGCACCCCTTAATCTTAACTATTTATAATTAACACTTTTAGCCCAAAACTTAACATAACTTATAGCAACAACATGATTTAATAAACATAAAGTTAAATATTTTAGGTTAAATAATGCTAATTAAGTTGAGGGATGTTGCAGGAAGTGCATTCAACTGAGAATCAAAGTAGATTAATGTTGACTCAAAAGGTCAAAGGGCAATACTAACAATCAACAAGGCAAACATACTTCAAATTTAAAATCATAAACATCACTTATGCAATCATATGACAACAAACAATGAAAGGGATACAAATTTAAGAAAGAAAGGAAACAAACTACACTATCATACATAACTAAAATAAGCTAACAATGACTTCTTAAAATGAGTGTGCAAAAGTCATGCCTGTAACATATATTATGAAATGAAGTCAAAATTAACAGGGTGCCTCCTGCAAATGCTAGAATGCATGCTCAAGCCTCCAACTAGACTCAACCTCAAGATGATCAGACAGAGAAGGGGCTAGGCTAATAGTAGCCTCACAAACTGTTAGTGCATCCTGTGTGACGATAGCAGTCTAAGTATAGACAATATTTTGTAATAGTCAATTTGTTCGTTATTACATATTAATACGTGTTTGATATATGTTTGTTATATATGTTTGATGTTGATTGTATGTATGTTTGAACTTGGTGTAATTAATGTGTTACAATAAGTTCAAACATAAGTTCAAAGATAAGTTCAAACATAAGTTCAAAGATAAGTTCAAACATAAGTTCAAAGGTCATGGTTCGAACTTATGGAGGACAAGTTCGAAAGGCCTTGTGCTTAATCGAACTTGTCCTGGGCAAGTTCGAACCAGGGGTTATAATTAAGGGTTAACTCGTTTTAATTAACAACTTTTGTAGAATTCGATATTGGATTAGTGCAGAGGCAATCTCGAACTTGCAAGGAGATTGAGTGTTTGTTCTTGGAGAGAATCACGTGTTGGGGCGTTCTATTGTTCGTCTATCACAGTGTGTGTCTCCTCTTTTCGTGTGCGTGGTCTATCCGTCAAGCCTCTAACGAGTATTCCGCACTCGTTGGACGGCGTCGCGTCAAGATAGGATCCGTAGGAAGGCAACCTTACAAGTGGTATCAGAGCCATAAGGGTGTTCGTGGTGTTCTTCGTGCTCATAAACAACATCTGTGGTTTCTTGGCATTTTTGGATGTAAAAATCACTTTTTGATTAGTTTTTCAAGTTATACAAGCAAGATAACGGGGAAAAGTTCATATTAGTTCATCATTTTGGTCGAAATCATAGTTTTTAATCCTAAAAACTTTGGTTTAAACTGAAAAGTTGAAAAAATCGAACTTTTTGCCGTTTTTCGAACTTGCGGCGCTCGAACATAGGGGGTATTAGGGTTTGTTCGAATTTGTCAGAAATTCGAATTTGTCAGAAAATACGCTCCTCTCGAATTTATTTTAGGGTTTCATTCGAATTTGGCTGTGATTAGAATTTGCTAGCATTCGAATTTGTCAGATTTCGAACTTGTCAGGAACCTCGAACTTGTCAGAATTTCGAATTTGTTGATTTCGAACTTAATTTCGAATTTAATTTCAAACGAATTTAATATTAATCAAATTCGAACTTACATAAGTTCGAAAGGGTTGATTTAAATTAATTTCAAATTAAATTAATTAAGTTCTAATTCAAAAAGTTTAGAAAAAATGACCAGTTTGCAAAAGTTTATCGAAATGGACCACGAAGTCGGTAAGGCAAATTTACCACCCAAGCTGATGAGGTTGGAAGATTATTACTGGTGGAAGGATAGGTTTGCCGATTTCGCTCGTTTTAATGACATGCGGATGTGGATCTGTATTGACGAGGGATACATTCCGCCTACTCACGAGTTTGAGGGTCGTCAGAGAGTCCTTACATATCAGAAGATGAAGGATGATGACAAGAAACTATATGAGGCTGAGAACCGAGCGTTTTCTATCATTCGCATGGCACTAACTCAGGAGATTCTACACACATTCAGGAATCATCGTACAACGAAAGAGTTGTTGGATGCACTCGAGATTCGGTGTGAGGGAAATCCGAGGGTTCGGAAAGGAAGAACCAAGATGCTTAA
Organism: Centrapalus pauciflorus; assembly: GCA_020465985.1. Classification (NCBI taxonomy): domain Eukaryota; kingdom Viridiplantae; phylum Streptophyta; class Magnoliopsida; order Asterales; family Asteraceae; genus Centrapalus; species Centrapalus pauciflorus. Next base: position 17,023 of record JAANYP010002112.1, on the reverse strand, counting down.
GCAGCAGTTTGCAATTTTCAAGGCATTGAAAAATGAAAAGCTGGATGTGACTATCACTAGGTTCTATCACTTATTTACAGAGTTGGACAATCACGATGTCGAGTATCGTTAACTTGAAAAGATTGAGAAACTTCTTGATGCTTTACCAGCGAAATGGGAGATGTATGTAGCGCTCACAAAGCATGATGAAGAGAAATTTGAAACTCTTACTCTCGAAGGAGTCATTGGAACGCTGAGGGCTTACAACTTTCAGTTGCTCAAGAAGGTACAGGAATATGACCAAGTCCAAGATCCGGACATGTATTTTGGAAAGTCCAAACCTCCAGTCGCGAGAGACCTGAAAACCGCTACAGCATTCTACACGGGAGAAGCGTCGACTCCAGTGGAAGTAGAAGACTCAGGCAGCTGGGCTTTCTTAGGGTATTCCAAACCGAAAGAGAAACCGACTCAATTAGCATCTACTTCTCAACAGTACACAAAGATCCCTATGAGTGCACAATCAGCCGAATCTCATCTGAATCTTTTGGCTTCGTTTGTTGCAGCATATGGAAATTGTGTGCAAGGTAAAGTTAACGATCCTGCGTTATGGGAAGAGGACTATGATCAGGTGGATCCTGATGATTTGGGAGAAATGGATCTTCAATGGCAACTGGCCATGATGACTCAGAGGGTCAAGAGATTCATAAAACGAACAGGCAGAAATCTGAACATTAGCAACAATAAGATTGGGTTCGACAAATCCAAAGTTAAGTGCTATAACTGCAAGGGTGTAACAACCTAACTTTTAGCCCAAATAAATATCTGATTATCGAACCAAAAATGTAATTTTATTACATTATTTTGAATTATAATTTAATTAAGTCTTTGAAATATTTTAATTAAATTATATAAATATTTAAATTATGATTTATGATTTAATAAATTATTAAGATAATTAAATAAAAGATATATAAGATACGAAAGTAATAGTGGGTTAAGTAGCAAACATAACTAGTTAGAGTATATAAACGGAATTTAAGTTTAGAAAATCAGATTTCTCTCTCTCTCTAGACTCTCTCTCTAAGATTTTCTCTCTCTACTCTCTCTCTACATCTCTCTAAGATTTCTTCTAAACCGACCGTCGGATCATCAAGATTTATACGTCATCGGGAAGATCTCGAAGAATACTACAAGAATATACGGTTGCATGTAGGATTACACACGAATTTGAGGTAATTATTGACTAAACTCCCTAATTTCAAGAGTTTGGTTCGATTTTTTATTAGAAACCGAAACCTAGGATTAAATAGTAAGAAATTTAGGTTGCATGTTTAAAATTTCTGAAGATTATGGTAAATTTAAGTTAACAGAAGTATCAGAAACAAAATCTACGGATTAATTCATTCAAATAAGTTCAAAATCTGAAATTTTAAGTAAAAATGTGTTTTGACAAAAATTAATCTATTTTGAATGATATTGAATGAATTATGATGTTATGGATAAGGAAAATTGTATAAAAACACTTAATTAATGATAACACCACTTTATATTTCATTGCATGTTACTAAAAAGTGTTTTTGGGCAATTTTAATAAAAATCCGTAAGTTGCGACCTGCATATCTGCATGTGAACTCGGCGAGTTCATAGGGGAACTCGGCGAGTTCCCAAGAACACTTGAATATTTCTTCAAAAATTCATAAGTATTGGATCCGAATTCGGTTGGGACCCGAATTCGGATGAGAACCGAAATAAGTTTTGGACCTGAAATAGAACCGAACTCGGATGTGTCCGGAATCCGGTTTTGGGTCCGTACTTCGGACGTGAACTCGGCGAGTTCACCAAGCCAACTCGGCGAGTTCTCTGCGCTTCTTGTACAATTCGAATGAAGTGTCAAAATTTCGGATGGTGCCCCATCTCGGTTCATATTTCGGATGACTCAATTCGGACCAACTTCGGATGTGTCATTTCGGATGATTTAGAACCGAATCTGGATAATCCGAATTCGGATGGTCCTAATCTGAATGCAGTATTTATAATTCAAAATATATATATACAACAGATTCCTTATATAAATATGAATGATCAAATATTGAAATCAAGATCTATAAAATTAAGAAATACCATCAAATAGAAATCATATGAATATATATATGCACGATCACATATGATCAGATTTCCGAAAATGCAATCTTATGAGACTTTGAGATTAAAGACCAACGAATGAACATTGAATTTATTATTCAAATGATTCTGAGGCTAATAAATATCAATAATGATATGATTAACAGATTGAGAGCAACTGAGCCAGAGCCAGAAAGTGCAGATAACCAGTAACAGTGAGTTGTAGATTTCATTTTAACTGCATATTATGTGAATTGAGACTTTTGTTGCATGATTCTGATTTATTGATATTCTGATCTTGAGCTTATTGAAATATTGTCATAGTATATTTACTATGATTTGTTGAGCTGAGTATTTCTTCTTCTAGATTCGATTCTTTGACGAGTCATTTGATTGTTAAGCTTAACACCATCACTATTGCTCAGTGTTGGGTTAATGTTAGGCTTATGATGTGCTGATTTACGTGATGAAAGCACAGAGGGTAGCTAGAGCTGAGCATTCCGATGATATCCATATAGAGCTTTTACTGGTAGCTAGCCCAGTACGTGGCTGATCCCCACTAATGATGCGTGTGTATGGATTATCATCATCCGAGCATTCCTTATGAATTTGTCTAAAAGTCTCAAGAGCAACAACAGTTTTTATAACTGGGAGCTGAGCAAAAGTCGCGCATCAAAAGAGCATTAATTGGCCAATGACCCTTCGAGATAGAGCTGTGCATGAGCCTAGTGCAGTGCATATAGAGCTGAGCCGTGCATGAGCCGAGTGCAGTGCATGTGCTTCCGCGTTCATAATTGCATGTTAAATGTGAAATTCTACATTCTCACTAAGCAAATAAGCTTACCCGTTGTTGCATTATTTTTTAGGTAAAGGAAAAGGATTGGCTGGACCTAGTTCTTAGGTCGGGACTTGAAAGAGCTTGAAGTACATTAGAACCTGTTCCAACACCTTGGTACTTAGCAGATGATAGAGCTTTGGGGTTCGGGTCTAGTTTATAATATGTGATTTGATGTAATAGTCTAGATGTTTGTACCTTGCTACTTAAATTTGTCTCTGTTTATAATTTAACTTTAATTCCGCACTGTTAATTTTATCTTAGTTTCCTGATTGATATTGCATTGCTAATGGGACCTAGACTTGAGACCTTTGAGAAATCAGAGGGTCTTACAGGATGGTATCAGAGCAATAGTTTGAGTGAATCATTGTATTACATGTAATACATGATCTCAAACTTGTGCAATGCTATAGTATCAATCATGACAGGATGGCTTGAACTAAGATAGGTTTCAGAGACTAGTAGGACGGGGCATGAAAGGGTACAATGTGCTAGGCTAATGATCTAAACATTTAGTGATTTGAATTTCAGAGCTATGTCAGGAGAAGGTGGACCATCAGGTGGCATGACCCCAGAGCAAGTCCTGGAAATGATGCAACAACTAATAACCCAGAATAATGAGCAACAAAACAAGTTTATGCTAGAGCAAATTGAATCAATAAAGAAAACTGAAAAGAGAAATAAACATAAAAAGAAGCAAACTGAACAGTCAAGCGAATCGGAATCCGATAATGAGCACGTCAATAAGCGAGTTGTGCAGCCAAAAGGCTGTAGATTCAAAGACTTCAAAGCGAGTGGTGCCTTAACGTTTGAAGGCACAGTAGATCCAATACAAGCGTTAGATTGGATAAGTCATACTGAAGAGATCTTCAGTATCTCAGAATGTCTGGACAACAATAGAGTTAAGTTTGCTACAGCACTGTTCGTTGGAGCTGCTAGAGCCTGGTGGAAAACACAAAGAAGCATCTATGGTGAGGAAACAATTACGACATTGGATTGGGAGCAGTTCTTAGAGATGTTCAACGCCAAATACTGTCCAACGGATAAACAAGACGAACTCGAGATGCAGTTGATGCAATTGAAACAAGGAACTAAGACCGTTGATGAATACGAGCATGAGTTCTCGAGACTTTGCGGCTACTCGTCATATCAAGTAGCAACGGAAGAGCGTAAGATAAACCGATTCAGACTGGGTCTGAATCCAACATATAGAAGACAAATGAGTAGCATAAAGTTCAAAACGTATCTCAGCATAGTGGAAGCAGCAAGGATGGTGGAGCGAGAATTCACAGATTCGAGTTATGAACCCGTTATGATGGCTATAAGTCCTACATGTCCATCTCCACCTAAGAAACAGAAATCCAGTAGATTCTTCGGTTCATCAAAGTCCAGTCATGTAACAACCTAATTTTGAGCTAGTCGTAAAATCAGTAATATTTTGAGCCAATAATGTAATAAAGTTACATTATTTGAATTATAATCTAATTAAGTGAGGAAATATTTATTAAATTATATAAATATTTATATTTATGAATTAATAAACTATTAAAGGAATTAAATAAAAGAGATATAATATGCAACAATGAAAGTGAGTTAGCTAGCAAATATAACTAGACGACGTATATAAACGAAAATTTGATTCAAAAACTCAGATTTGCTCTCTCTCTCTAACTCTCTCTCTAAACTCTCTCTCTAGCTTTCTCTCTCTAACTTCTCTCTAGAAATTCTCATAAACCGACCGTCCGATTATCAAGATATATATACCGTTAGGAAGATCTCGGCGAATACTACACGAATATACCAATTCCTGCGTGAATTCAGACGAATTGAGGTAAGATTTTTGTATTTTTACGTTTTATATATATACGGTATTCTCGAATCTATTAAATTCTATGATATTTGAAGCTATTTTTATCAAAATTAACTAGAATAAGTATAAGATAATCAAACATAGGCTTAATATTGATTATATATGTGATTTATGCCTTAGAAATTCAAGTTTTAGAGTTGTAAATATGATCAGATTCGAGAACATTATGATCAGATTCGAAAATACATAGAACAAACTCGAAAAATACTTAGAACAGAATCGAATGAGTGAATTTCGAATCTAAGCCATTAGATTCGAATGGCTAAGCTTCGAATCTGTATCCTTAGACTCGAGTTGTGTGTGGGTTTCGAATCTATGTATGATTCGAGTCTATGGATGGCTTGAATCTATATCACTAATTCGAATCTATTCCCTAGAATCTATTTTGTATGTTCTTCGAATCTAAGCCATTAGATTCGAATGATAGGTGTTTCGAATCTAATACCCCAAACCCGAAATGTATATGTTCGAATCTATCATCCTAGATTCGAATATATATGAAAGTATGAATTATGAACGAACAAGTTATCAGAATCAGATAAAATAAAGATTTTAACGACCAAAGAAATGATGATAATGATATGATATTGATATGGTAAGATATGATAATTCTGACACAGGTTCAGTATATTATCAGAACAAAGACTAAAGACTTAAAGACTTAAAAGCGGGTCAGAGACTGATTTGACAGATTACAGATTGACAAAATCCTGAGATAACTCAGGTGGCAGATTCATATATCTGTTTGACCAAGACCCAAACTGTGAGTTATAGATATTCAAATTGAACATGCAAAGATCCGTTTGAGATATATTGATGCTGTTACATTATTTGACATTCATTTATCAGCTGGATTGAGACCTGTGCACACCATGGATGGGTGTTGCCCAGTGAATCATGATAGCTATTTGCTTATCATTTCATATTGCATTTATTAGCGCTTCAGACTTTGCTTTATGATTTGTTGCTATCATGACTCCTAAGACTTATGCTTACTTCATTGATCAGACTTGATAAGATTTATTCAGCTTGACTAGCCTTTATGGTCTATTGTTCTAGACCCGGCTATTCCACCAGTTCTCACGAACTTGGTAATGACATCCGATGTTCGGCCATGTTGACCTACTGGTAGCTAGCCCAGTATGTGGCTGATCCCCACGATATAAGCGTGAGTGTGGTTTGAACATCATCCGATTCTAAGATACTATATCTCAATCATGACGAGGGCTGTAGCGGCAGCCAAGACTTATCACGCTTAGATTTATGACTCCGCTTGACACGCATGTTAATATTGAAAATCTATAAACTCACTAAGCTTTGCTTACAGATGTTGCTTTAAAATTTTACAGGAAGAGCCAAAGGAAAATCACCTGCAGGACCTAGTACTTAGGTCATTCAAGATCCAAGTTTTGAAGCTTTCCTAGACCACTTCTCAACAAACTTTCTGGTACTGATTGGAAGACAGCTAATGTGGTGGTTCTGGGTAGACTTGTTGTGATGATTGATGTTATGAATAGATTAGATGTTACCCTTTTATAACTTTAATTTGAAATATGTAATCTGTATCCTAATATGTAATGTACATGTAATTTTATTTTTCCGCAATTTAATTACCCTATCTTAGTATGGTTGATATCGTATTGCATATTATGGGACCTAGACTGGTGAGCACTGCCCCGTAAGGGGTGGTCTTCACAGGATGGTATCAGAGCCCATAGTTTGAGTGAATCAAGTATTACGTGAGTATACTTGATCTCAAACTGAAGCAATACATATGTATCAATCATTTAGGTGGTTTGAACTGAGATAGGATGTACAGACTGTTAGGATGGGAAAAGGGTACATAGATCTAAGCCTATAAACTGATAGTTAATTGATTTTAATTTTCAGTAGAAGATGTCAGGATCAGGATCAGGTGATATTCCCAACAATATGACCCAACAACAAATGTTTGAAATGATGCAACAATTTCTAGCCCAACACTCAGAACAACAAAACAAAATGATGCAAGAACAGTTTCGTGCCAGAGATGAGGCCGAAGCTAAAAGACGTGAAGAAAAGAAAAATAAGAGAAAAGAAAAGCAAGTCCAGACCAATGAATCTGATTCTGATAATTCAAATCCAGAAACCCAAATAGCTCAGCCAAAAGGCTGCAAATTCAAAGATTTCAAAGCGAGCGGTGCCCTGAATTTCGAGGGTACTGTGGATCCGATTCAGGCGATGGATTGGATCAGTCATACGGAAGAAATTTTTAGAATCTCTGACTGCTTAGATTCTAAGAAAGTAAGCTACGCATCTGCGTTGTTTGTTGGAGCTGCTCGTGCATGGTGGAAGACACAGCGAAGCATATACGGGGAGGAAGTCATTCAGACGTTAGAATGGGAGCAGTTTCTTGATATGTTCAACGCGAAATACTGCCCGGTCGACCAGCGAGATAAAATGGAAGTACAACTGGTGCAGCTGACTCAGGGAACAAAGACAGTCGACGAATACGAGCACGAGTTTTCGCGATTATGCGGTTATTCCTCATACCAGGTTGCTACTGAAGAAAGGAAAATGAATAGGTTCCGAGTAGGACTCAATCCTAGATACAGACATCCGATGAGCGCGATTAAATACAAGAGTTATCTAGAAATGGTAGAAGCAGCTAGACAGATTGAACGAGGGTACTTAGAGTACGGCGATCAGCTCTACGCTCCGTCTACTAATCCGATGAACCCGTCTCCCCCAAAGAAACAGCGATTTGGCAGATTCTTTAAGCCAAATAAGTCTCAGTCACAATCTCAGCAATCCCATCATTATAGTTCACAACCGAAAGCGCAAGCCTACTCACTGACAAACGAGCCACGATTCTGTAAGCGATGCCGAAAATCACATATGGGGTTATGTAATCCAGAAGACGTTACTTGCTTCGCGTGCAACATGATCGGTCACAGCAGTGATGAATGTCCGCAGCAGGGACGTGGATGTGCGAAATGTGGAAAGAGAGGGCATTTCATGTATCAGTGTAGAAGCGGGCCGCGATATCAGTCTCAATCATCTGCGGGAGGTTCTTCGGGAAAAAGTTCTGCTGCAACGCCAACTGCCCGGACACGAGCTTTCCAAATCACTGCCGAGGAAGCTAAAGAAACGCCTGATGTAGTTACGGGTATGTTTTTACTTAACTCGATTCCGGCACGTATACTCTTTGATTCTGGCGCAAGTCGTTCTTTTATATCAATTTCTTTTGCATCAAGACTACATAAAGCTCCATCAAAACTCCCTGTGATTTTAGACATTGAGACAGCCAGTAACAACTTTGTTATGGCTGATTCCGTTTATCGAAACTGCACTCTACTCATCGGTAACATTGTATTCAATCTCGATCTCATCCCGATTCCATTAAAAGAGTTCGACGTTATTATCGGCATGGATTGGCTAACGAAAAATGAGGCTACTATTGTCTGCAACCACCGAATCATCCGAATCAAGACTACAGATGGCCGAGTGTTAGAGATTAAAGGCGAAAAGCGAAAAGGTGATCACTGCTTCATTTCCATTGAAAAAGCACATAAGTATCTATCTAAAGGTCGCGAATCTTATTTGTGCTATGCTTTATCCGAAACCAACCCTGAAAAGAAATCTCAGTCTGATATCCCGATAGTCTGCGAGTTCCCGGACGTCTTTCCTGACGACATTTCTGGAGTGCCACCGGAACGACAAGTCGAGTTCAGTATTGACTTGGTTCCTGGTGCGGCTCCTATCGCAAAAGCTCCATACAGACTTGCACCTGCAGAAATGCAGGAAATGTCAAAGCAACTGCAAGAGCTGTTGGAGAAGGGGTTTATCCGACCGAGTTCTTCTCCGTGGGGTGCACCAGTTCTGTTTGTTAAAAAGAAAGACGGAACTTTCCGTATGTGCATCGACTACCGCGAGTTGAACAAAGTTACAATAAAGAATAAATATCCTCTGCCCAGGATTGATGATCTGTTTGATCAACTGCAAGGAGCCAGTTATTTCTCAAAGATAGATCTCCGTTCTGGGTACCACCAACTGAAAGTAAGAGATGAAGATGTTCCAAAGACAGCCTTCCGTACAAGATACGGTCATTACGAATTTCTCGTGATGCCGTTCGGCTTGACAAATGCACCAGCGGCATTCATGGATCTCATGAATCGCGTGTGCAGACCCATGTTGGATAAATCAGTTATCGTATTCATAGACGATATTCTGATTTACTCCAAAACGGAGGCTGATCATTCTATTCATCTGCGGCAATTGCTAGAGTTATTAAGAAGAGAAAGACTCTATGCAAAGTTTTCTAAGTGCGAATTCTGGCTCAGACAGGTATAATCTCTATTATATAAGTCTTGAGCTGTTTCCTTAACTATTCTATGATCCATTTCAGAATTTGAATTTCTATCTTGATTCTTATAGATCCAGTTCCTTGGCCATGTTGTTTCTGGCGAAGGAATTTCTGTTGACCCTTCGAAAGTCGAGGCCGTTCAGAAATGGCAAACGCCTCGCAATGCCTCTGAAATAAGAAGTTTCCTCGGATTGGCTGGTTACTACCGGCGATTCATAAAGGACTTCTCAAAGATTGCTGTACCGCTTACAATGCTAACACGAAAGAATACTCCTTTCGTTTGGACTGATAAACAGCAAGAGGCATTTGACATTCTGAAGCAAAAGCTTATTCAAGCGCCGATTCTAGCCTTGCCAGAAGGTAATGATGATTTCGTTGTCTACAGCGATGCCTCTGGTACTGGTTTAGGATGTGTTCTGATGCAAAGGGGAAAAGTAATTGCCTATGCTTCAAGGCAATTAAAAGATTACGAGAAAAGTGCACCAACTCATGATCTTGAGTTGGCTGCCGTCACCTTTGCTCTGAAAATTTGGCGTCACTATCTATATGGGACTCGGTGTCAGCTCTACACCGATCATAAGAGTCTCAAATACCTTTTCACTCAAAAAGATCTGAACATGAAACAGCGTCGATCCTTGGAACTCATCAAGGATTATGATTGCGAGATCTTATATCATCCCGGCAAAGCAAATGTTGTCGCGGATGCGTTGAGTAGAAAAGTATATCCAGAAAAGTGCTGCTATGCCCTAACTCCAGTTATATTCTCTTCTGATCTTATTGAAGACATCAGAGTTGCTCAAACTGAAGCAATGAAAGAAGAGAATATTGATTCCGAAAATCTTAAAGGGCAGTTACAATTACTATCTCTGAACCATTTGGGACTTTACTGTCTCCAGGGAAACCGAATCTGGGTTCCTAAATATGGTTCTATTCGTAGCACTCTTCTGTCCGAAACTCATCAGTCCAAGTTATCTATTCATCCTGGCAGCTCAAAGATGTACTTTGATCTGAAAGCTGACTATTGGTGGCCAGGAATGAAGAAAGACATCGGTAAATGTGTTGAAAGCTGCAAAGTATGTCAGATGGTTAAGGCAGAACATCAGAAGCCCTTCGGAGATATGCAACCACTGCCAGTTCCTGAATGGAAGTGGGAGCATATAACCATGGACTTTGTCACAAAACTGCCAAAGACCAAGAGACAACACGACTCAATCTGGGTAGTCGTGGATCGATTAACGAAATCAGCACATTTTATTCCGATGAAAGAAACTTATTCTCTCGATAGATTGGCGCAGCTGTACATCACTGAAATTATTTCTCGTCACGGTGTGCCGAAGTCTATCGTTTCTGATCGTGATAGTCGCTTTACATCCAGATTCTGGCAGGCATTACAAGAAGGGATGGGTACTCGGATTTCTATGAAAACTGCTTATCATCCAAATGCAGATGGCCAGAGTGAGCGTACTATCTTAACTCTTGAAGATATGCTTCGTGCCTGCGTTCTTGATTTAGGTGGTAACTGGGATGACCACTTGCCGTTGGTCGAATTTTCATACAATAACAGTTATCATTCTACAATCAAGATGGCTCCTTTTGAAGCTCTATACGGAAGAAAGTGCAGAACTCCTACCTGTTGGCGTGAAACAGGCGAATCACCAATAGCAGGACCTGCCCTTCTACAGTTGACTCACGAAAAGATTCAACTCGTTAGAAGGAATATTCTTGAAGCTCAAAGCAGGCAGAAGTCATATTATGACAACCGACATCGATCTATCAGTTTTGCAGTTAACGATTGGGTGATGTTAAAAGTATCCCCAATGAAGAATGTGGTACGATTTATAAAAAGAAACAAGCTAGCTCCGAGATTTATCGGACCGTTCAAGATCATCGAAAAGATTGGAAATCAGTCCTATCGTCTTGATCTACCAGCGGACTTAGCTGGAATACATCCTGTATTCCATGTTAGTCATTTGAGAAAGAGCTTAGCTGACGAAAGAGAAGTGCAGATACCACACGTTAACTTGCAGATTGATGAAAAGCTTCGAGTAATTGAAGAGCCAGAACGTATTCTGGACACAAAGACTAAGAAGCTTAGGAATAAAGAGATACAGATGGTGCTTGTCCAGTGGAAACACCACAAAGGTTCGCATCAGTCTTGGGAATCGAGAGATGTTATGAAAGCTACATATCCCGGTCTGTTCGAATCTAGCTAACTTCGGGGACGAAGTTTGTGCGTGGTGGAGCCCATTCTGTAACAACCTAATTTTGAGCTAGTCGTAAAATCAGTAATATTTTGAGCCAATAATGTAATAAAGTTACATTATTTGAATTATAATCTAATTAAGTGAGGAAATATTTATTAAATTATATAAATATTTATATTTATGAATTAATAAACTATTAAAGGAATTAAATAAAAGAGATATAATATGCAACAATGAAAGTGAGTTAGCTAGCAAATATAACTAGACGACGTATATAAACGAAAATTTGATTCAAAAACTCAGATTTGCTCTCTCTCTCTAACTCTCTCTCTAAACTCTCTCTCTAGCTTTCTCTCTCTAACTTCTCTCTAGAAATTCTCATAAACCGACCGTCCGATTATCAAGATATATATACCGTTAGGAAGATCTCGGCGAATACTACACGAATATACCAATTCCTGCGTGAATTCAGACGAATTGAGGTAAGATTTTTGTATTTTTACGTTTTATATATATACGGTATTCTCGAATCTATTAAATTCTATGATATTTGAAGCTATTTTTATCAAAATTAACTAGAATAAGTATAAGATAATCAAACATAGGCTTAATATTGATTATATATGTGATTTATGCCTTAGAAATTCAAGTTTTAGAGTTGTAAATATGATCAGATTCGAGAACATTATGATCAGATTCGAAAATACATAGAACAAACTCGAAAAATACTTAGAACAGAATCGAATGAGTGAATTTCGAATCTAAGCCATTAGATTCGAATGGCTAAGCTTCGAATCTGTATCCTTAGACTCGAGTTGTGTGTGGGTTTCGAATCTATGTATGATTCGAGTCTATGGATGGCTTGAATCTATATCACTAATTCGAATCTATTCCCTAGAATCTATTTTGTATGTTCTTCGAATCTAAGCCATTAGATTCGAATGATAGGTGTTTCGAATCTAATACCCCAAACCCGAAATGTATATGTTCGAATCTATCATCCTAGATTCGAATATATATGAAAGTATGAATTATGAACGAACAAGTTATCAGAATCAGATAAAATAAAGATTTTAACGACCAAAGAAATGATGATAATGATATGATATTGATATGGTAAGATATGATAATTCTGACACAGGTTCAGTATATTATCAGAACAAAGACTAAAGACTTAAAGACTTAAAAGCGGGTCAGAGACTGATTTGACAGATTACAGATTGACAAAATCCTGAGATAACTCAGGTGGCAGATTCATATATCTGTTTGACCAAGACCCAAACTGTGAGTTATAGATATTCAAATTGAACATGCAAAGATCCGTTTGAGATATATTGATGCTGTTACATTATTTGACATTCATTTATCAGCTGGATTGAGACCTGTGCACACCATGGATGGGTGTTGCCCAGTGAATCATGATAGCTATTTGCTTTTCATTTCATATTGCATTTATTAGCGCTTCAGACTTTGCTTTATGATTTGTTGCTATCATGACTCCTAAGACTTATGCTTACTTCATTGATCAGACTTGATAAGATTTATTCAGCTTGACTAGCCTTTATGGTCTATTGTTCTAGACCCGGCTATTCCACCAGTTCTCACGAACTTGGTAATGACCTCCGATGTTCGGCCATGTTGACCTACTGGTAGCTAGCCCAGTATGTGGCTGATCCCCACGATATAAGCGTGAGTGTGGTTTGAACATCATCCGATCTTAAGATACTATATCTCAATCATGATGAGGGCTGTAGCGGCAGCCAAGACTTATCACGCTTAGATTTATGACTCCGCTTGACACACATGTTAATATTGAAAATCTATAAACTCACTAAGCGTTGCTTACAGATGTTGCTTTAAAATTTTACAGGAAAAGCCAAAGGAAAATCACCTGCAGGACCTAGTATTTAGGTCATTCAAGATCCAAGTTTTGAAGCTTTCCTAGACCACTTCTCAACAAACTTTCTGGTACTGATTTGGAAGACAGCTAATGTGGTGGTTCTGGGTAGACTTGTTGTGATGATTGATGTTATGAATAGATTAGATGTTACCCTTTTATAACTTTAATTTGAAATATGTAATCTGTATCCTAATATGTAATGTACATGTAATTTTATTTTTCCGCAATTTAATTACCCTATCTTAGTATGGTTGATATCGTATTGCATATTATGGGACCTAGACTGGTGAGAACTGCCCCGTAAGGGGTGGTCTTCACAAGTCAGCAGCAATCACAAGCATCCTCTACACCTCAGAAGACTAGAGTCTATTCCATACAGTCAGGAGCGCGATCGTGTAAACGCTGTAACAAATTTCATAGCGGACGCTGCAACCCTAGTGATGTGACGTGTTACACTTGCAATCGGATTGGACATGGAAGCGATGAGTGCCCAGAAAGAAATGACGTATGCTACAACTGTGGTGAGCATGGACATTATGCCAAGCATTGCCCAAATGCACACGTGCTTACTAATCCGGAACAACCAGTTGGCAGAGCAATTCAACACAGTACAACAATGATACCTACAGCAAAGGCGCGAGCTTTCCATATAACTGCTGAGGATGCTGAGGAGACACCAGAAACGTCGAAAGACCCCAATGGTAACTAATAATAAACTTCTTATATGATAAAATGATTTAATTCCGTTACTATCTGAATTTCAATTCCAAAGCAAGTGTTGAGTTTAACTGTACAACCCTGTCATCGATAGGGAATAATGCGGATGACATATGGGTTGTATCAGTTGAAGTTACGATATAAATACATGTCCAATAAGAAATTATACCTATAGGCAATATAGGTGTTGTAATCTGAATCATGTATGATTCAAAACCCGAGAGAAATCAAAATATAATCCTAAACACCAGCTACTTCATAAATCCTTGTAATCTAAATGATTACAGCGTGTCTTATAATGAGACAGAGGTAGAAGTTGCTAATTAAATAATAATAATAAAACCTATTAAGAAGATGATTTTTGAACCAAATTGTTAAACACCCAATGACGACTTGAATTGAAATCAAAGAAGTCAGAGGCACAAAGCGAGAGTGATAAAGAAATAGATTGAGATATTCGTGAAAGTCAAGCGATTAGTTATAAATGACCAATGAAAATGCCGTCAAATACCAAAATAAATGTAAGCATGGATTCTCATTATGTCGACGCGAGACTAGTGAGATATCTAATATGGAATTCCTATTCCATCTAACTGCATATAAAATAAAAAGCTTCTACCAAAAAGAGTGAAATGATCTTAAATTCAGAGATTCATCAATGAGAAGTCAAGCCTAAGTCTATACATATAATTAAACAGAATCAAAGATTATTGTTTTGTCGAAGCCTCTTGACCGAATTGCACAGTGAAATAATAGAGGAAGGCGATGACGATAAAGTAGAAGATGAGTTAAATGGTCGTGGAGACGGTTTTAGAACACTGGTAACTCGAGATCTGACTTCAATAATAGAATCTGCCGTCATGTCCAATGAATCACACCGAGAAAGCCAAACTAAATTATTGATTTCTATCAACTTGTTCCTTAGAATTCGATTCCGTATAATATTTGTTTTCTATGTTGTTAATATTCCTACTCGCTGGAAGATTCTAAAGCGTATGATCTCTTCAAGTTCGGGATCATAACTGACTTGTTTGAAATATCCATCAACCGCTGAAACCGTTGCAAAGAGGATGAGGACGATTGTAACTCCTGTTTTGATTGTTAAAGCTCTAAATACAACATTTCAACATTTTTGCCTCGATCTCTCATACTTAACTTCTAATCACTCTATCATCTTGGAGTATTTTGCTACTCGAGAGACTGATTATGTAAAAGATTTGGCGGATATTGCAGCGCAATTGAAGACCAAGGTAGGTGAGGTGGAGTCGTTACACGAAGAGTTGACTCCGATTGTTGTGCCAAAGGATAGATTTCATTTGTTTAATAGAGCAAAGAAAATTTTTAAGTCTTCACAACAAGTCAGCACAAATCAGAAATAAGTTAAACGATTGATGGTGATAACAACATCAATAAAAGATGTACATCTTAAAGTACAGATATCAGATTCCCAAAAGCTCTACAGCAAGTTCTAAAGGAAAATGAAAGAGAAATATGAGCTAACTGAGATAGATTGGGCTGCAAGCTGAATTGAATGAGATATAAGGTTAAATCTCAAAAATCTATAGCAAATGAAAATTTTGCAATAATACAGATGAGAGATTTAAAAAGCCATAACTGGCTCCAGATCAAACGAAAGTGATATATGAGCTAACTCATGTATTGAGTTGTTATCTGGATTGATTATGGCGTAAAGCATAAAGCTCATATATTAAGAGTATGAATAATAAGTCAGAATTCTTAAAATGATCAAACAGCGAAATATTGAATCAAATATGAAGCTCAGAAGAAAAACTTGAGTTTCTTGTGCTTGAAAATTTCAAAGAAACATAAACCATGAAATACAGATGGTGCTCGTTCAGTGGAAACACCACAAAAGTTTGTATCAGTCTTGGGAATTAAGAGATATCATAAAAGTTATCTGCCCAAGTCTGTTCGAACATATCTAACTTCGGGGACGAAGTTTGTGCGTGGTGGAGCCCATTCTGTAACAACCCAACTATTAGCCCAAATAAATATCTGATTATCGAACCAAAAATGTAATTTTATTACATTACTTTGAATTATAATTTAATTAAGTCTTTGAAATATTTTAATTAAATTATATAAATATTTAAATTATGATTTATGATTTAATAAATTATTAAGATAATTAAATAAAAGATATATAAGATACGAAAGTAATAGTGGGTTAAGTAGCAAACATAACTAGTTAGAGTATATAAACGGAATTTAAGTTTAGAAAATCAGATTTCTCTCTCTCTCTAGACTCTCTCTCTCTAAGATTTTCTCTCTCTACTCTCTCTCTACATCTCTCTAAGATTTCTTCTAAACTGACCGTCGGATCATCAAGATTTATACGTCATCAGGAAGATCTCGAAGAATACTACAAGAATATACGGTTGCATGTAGGATTACACACGAATTTGAGGTAATTATTGACTAAACTCCCTAATTTCAGAGTTTGGTTCAATTTTTTATTAGAAACCGAAACCTAGGATTAAATAGTAAGAAATTTAGGTTGCATGTTTAAAATTTCTGAAGATTATGGTAAATTTAAGTTAACAGAAGTATCAGAAACAAAATCTACGGATTAATTCATTCAAATAAGTTCAAAATCCGAAATTTTAAGTAAAAATATGTTTTGACAAAAAAAAAAATAATCTATTTTGAATGATTTTGAATGAATTATGATGTTATGGATAAGGAAAATTGTATAAAAACACTTAATTAATGATAACACCACTTTATATTTCATTGCATGTTACTAAAAAGTGTTTTTGGGCAATTTTAATAAAAATCCGTAAGTTGCGACCTGCATATCTGCATGTGAACTCGGCGAGTTCATAGGGGAACTCGGCCAGTTCCCAAGAACACTTGAATATTTCTTCAAAAATTCATAAGTATTGGATCCGAATTCGGTTGGGACCCGAATTCGGATGAGAACCGAAATAAGTTTTGGACCTGAAATAGAACCGAACTCGGATGTGTCCGGAATCCGGTTTTGGGTCCGTACTTCAGACGTGAACTCGGCGAGTTCACCAAGCCAACTCGG
>JAANYP010002111.1:0-13618 GCA_020465985.1 Centrapalus pauciflorus | reverse complement strand
GTAAGCTTAGTTTAAGAGTTGTTATTGGCTTTTAACATGCTTGGTGATCACGTGTTGTGTCTAGGTGTATTGTAGCTAATTTCGGCGACTCTTGGAGCTTGTGGCGAGGCTTGTGCTAACTCTATTCCTATATATAGAGTGGGCTTGATATTAATTGGATCCTTTATGCCTTGATTGTGAGTACTAGTGATATATGTGTACCACATACATGATGTTACTTGCTCGTTTCTTATTATCATGCTAATTGCCTCAAGCTTATGCCTTACCTTATTTATCTGTGATGGTTATGCTTATTCTTTTGCCTTAATCAATTATTATGGTTAACCTTAACATGTACATGTTTATTACATTGCTTATGATATAGTACATTATTGTGTGTGATGTACATTATAGCCATACTACCGATAATCTTGGAGTATGATGTCGTACTTCATTGTTGGCGGGAGTACGATGCCGGGTACTGCAGACCCTGATGATTTTTGGTGTTACACACTCCCTGGATGTACTCATAGTGTGTAGTGTTGTCGTGACACTATCAAGAGTCTCCCTCTTGATGTGTCTCATCCCCTTTGATATTTCTTATATAATGGTGTTTAATATGATTGTTCATGCTTTGGAGGTTCATTTATCATCTAGATATTGACTGTGGTACAATATTGACCTAGTCACTCACTAAGCATTATTGCTTAACCTTTTCGTTGATTTACATTTTTTTTTTCAGAAATAGAAGGAAAAAGGGAAAGAGAAGGTTGAATCGAGCAATGTTTAAAGTAGGAAGTCGTGATCGATAGTCTCTTTTGGTACATTTACTTATGTCTTATTTTGGGGAGAGAATAGATCACCCTTGTGTTATATTTCATCATGACTTTATTTATTTAAGCTTGATGAAGGACGATGTGCTTATTCACATTATTTATAATGTACTTGGGTTATCAAAGTCTGATATAGTGGCATTAGAACTTGCGTATATTAGGCGATTGTCTCATTTATGTATTGTTAGTCAGATCCATGGGCGTATAAGCGCATAAATCTCTGATTTGTTTTGGAAATTGTACTTGGGAATTTGATGTATTTGAAATGTATTTTGAAGTTTGTTTAGAATCCGAAAATACAGGTTGGTTTATTGATATTACGGATAGATCATGCCAAATTTTCGTTAGAAATATTGAGAATTATTATTATTGTTGTTAATTAGAGTTATGGTGTTACATAATGGTTGCAAGTAGAGACAGGGGTGTCCAAAACAAGATATCCAAATTTCGGATATCCGAATTTTCGTATAGTGATTTTTGTAGAATCCGAAATTTCGTATTCAAATATCGGATTATCCGAATATCCGAAAATTCATATTTTTAAAAAAATTTTAAAAATTAAATCAAATATTTAAATATCTAAAATACAAATTCAAATATCCAAATACATATTAAAGATAAATACATCACAAACTAAATATATCTGGAATTCTTTTACTCAAAACGACTAAAAACGATTAAAAAACTACAATATATAAAATATTAACCTATAATATCAAGATAAAACTACAAAATATACATTAGAATAATAATAAACACTAAATTTTATATAAAGAATCAATATTTAAAGATATATAAAATTTTAAAAAAAATGATTTTTGGATATTTTGGATATCCGAATTGAAATTCGGAAATTTTTGGAAAATTACTATCCAAATCTGAAATTCTGAAAATTCGGATAGTTTCAGATCGGACTTTTGATTTTTATTTCGGATGCTCGGATTCGAATTTTTATGAAGACCCCTTAGTAGAAATGTTAGATGTGTACCATCTAAACCTGAAATGAAGATATTATGAAAAGTAGAACTGTATTGTATGTTATTTTTAATAAATTATAAAAATAAAGTATTCTAGAAAATTTAGTCTTTATATATCTGTTGTAACATCCCGGATTTGAGCCTGGTACGTGGATTTAATTTATTGGCTCATTTATTTTAATAATTATTGCGTGTTCCAATTAAATTCCGTTTCGTGGATTTAACGTGTCAAAATTGAGTGATACGTGTCTCCGAGCTAACAATTAGCGGATTAATTATCTCCTTGAGATCGTGGATTTAATTGGGTCCTAATGATATAAATTGTGAAAAAGTGATATCGGGTTCGGATTTAACGGGTTCGGAACTTGCATAATTGAGGAATTAGATATATATGCATTCCTGTGACCTTATCCTCTTCATTTCCTCCTATCTAAATCCTAAAACCCTGAAGTGTGTGAAGTGTGTGTACGTGAGAGAATTCTGAAGCTTCAAGGATTCTTCAAGTTAAATTGATTGCTGGAATTTGAAGCTTCTTCTTCATCACCTTCATCTTGTTAGAGCTCTTGAGGATTTTGAGGTATGAGGTATTAGTTTTGAAGGCTAAATCTTGTGTTTTATGTTGTGAAAATTGTGTGGTTTAGTTTATAGGCTATAGAGGGCTGTTGTGTAGTGTTTGTGTATGTATTTTTGAGTTGAAAATCGAGTATGGAGGGTGAAATCCCTCTGGTTCAGCTATGGAGTTCGAAGGGCAGATTCTGCTGTCTGGCAAAAGCGCGGCGCGCAAATGAGAAAAGCGCGGCGCGTAAATCAGTCTGCTAGAGAATTTTGGTTTAGTTTTATAAAAGAGTTGTGGGTCGTTAATTGGTCGGATTCCTTCGGGATATTATTGAATTGAATTATTTGGGATTTTGGGTCTCGATAGGAGTTCCGAAAAAGGGTTTCGAGGATCGATTGTCCGTTCGGGAATATGTTTCGGGATTAGTTTAATTGTGATAACTGTGTTGGATTGAGTTATGTTTGATTGAATTGCGTGGCTATCGAGTTTGTGATAACATGTGAGACCCGTGATGTGTTCAGGTGCTAGCCGATCACGTGCCGAGCCGCATTGAGAGTTCGGGTTTCGATTGCTTTCGGGTATCGGTGAGTACTCGAGTCCTTTTCAAACGCACGTGCATTCTTTCGAGTCGTCTATGTGGTTGTGATATATATGTGTATGAGACTGTGATAGCGCGCAGGTATGAGCTTCTCTACCCTATACGTGCTATATGTGTTTGAATTGCAGGTGTCCGCGATATGTGATCGCGCAGGCTGACTGTCCCTAACCAGTCACGAGATATGAGGCTGTATATATACGGCAGGGATATTGCCAGGTCGCTCCTGTGCCTATTGAGTAGCTAACCGCTGCTGTGTGCGGCCTGTTAGCTGGGGAACGTGGTCCCCTTTTGAGCAGAGATTTGTGTTATGCATCGAGTTGCATATGTGTGCCGAGATATGTGTGTTGTGTATGTTTTATGTGCTTACCTGCAGTGTCTAACCCTCGCGTACTCACGAGCTGTCCAGCTTATGTTTTCGAGTCTTCTGTGTGTCAGGCAGTCATACCGTGGGGTCGCAGTCACAGCTGCAGCAGCCGAAGTAGAGATCGGGCAGTTTAGAGTTGTGTATGCTGATTATATTTTGATACTGAACGTCAAGAACTGTTGTCTGTAGTTGTTTTGATCAGTGTTATGTTAGCTTCCAGTAGTCGGTGTTTATCAGATGATTCAGTCGTGTATGCATCTGAATCAGCATGTGACTTGAGACGTGTTAACTTTGTATTAAAGTTTTAAATTATCAGTGTTTTCCGCTAATCCTGTGACATGTGCATTATGAGATGATTGCGTTGTTGCCACCTGTGTATTGTATTGACGTGGCATTTGTGTGAGAATTGTGGGTGTTACAGCTTGGTATCAGAGCTTGTGGTTTCAGTACTGAGTATCAGTGGATGCTTGTGCTCTTACCGTGTTCAGATCTGTGGGATTCTTCCCTGAGACTGAGTTTAGCGGAATTAACTGACCTAGCTTATTGTATAACGCTGGGTGATCGATCTGTTATCTTACCTTTGTGATATGTGCAGGTAGTTATGGCAGATCATGGCGACGGGTCAGGGCCAGAGAGACCAGCGGGAGATGAGTATGTCCGCCGGTCAGAGATGTTATCAGTATTGACCGAGTTCTACAGAGAGAGGGATAGAGAGAGAGAGCAGCAGCGACAGAGAGCTGATCCGCCGCCAGTTACTAGTGTTGAGACAGTGGTTGGGGCATCTTCTTCTTCTGCTCCTCGAGGTGGGTCCTTTAAGGACTTTATGGCGGGAGCCCCACCTCAGTTTCGAGGCGGTGGTGAGCCGGGTGCGGCTATGGCTTGGGAGAGAGAGATAGAGGCCGCATTCCGCGTTGCCCATGTCGATCCTCGTGATATGGTCGGTTATGCGGCTTATCAGCTAAAGGGAGGGGCTTCACAGTGGTGGAAGTCCATTGAGTCATCCATGACTACAGCTGCAGCGTATGCTATGACATGGGATCAGTTCCGTGCTATCTTCGAGTTACAGTATATTCCCCGGGATGAGCGGCGGGAAATGGAGCGTCGTTTTCTACATCTTCAGCAGGGCAGCATGTCAGTCCAGCAGTATGTAGACCGATTTAATGAGTATGCTCAGTTTGCGCCCCAGCACGTGGATACAGAGATTCGTAAGGCTGATGCCTTTATCGATGGGTTGAGATCTGATATTCGAGAGTTCGTTGGGCTTCACGACACTCCTACGTTTGCGAGAGCCTTAGAGTTGGCTCGTGTCAGAGAGAGAGAGATCGAGAGACAGAGGGGTCAGCCTCCGACCCAGAGACAGAGGACAGAGACGTCTGAGCAGTCCCAGAGTTACTATCGAGAGCCCCAAGATTTTCAGAGAGAGAGACAGCCTGAGCAGCAGCAGGTTCAGGGGCAGGGTTCGGGATTTCGCAGAGACAGAGACAGAGGCAGAGATCGTAGATCCCGGAGGTCTGGGCAGTATCAGGGATCAGGGACGGCCAGTCAGAGTCAGGGGCAGACTTCCCGATATAGCGCTCCCAGTCAGAGTCAGAGCAGCGTGGGACAGGGGTCCCAGCCATCCGGGAGTCGGGCAGACAGTTCAGCTGGAGAGAGAGACTGTCCAAGGTGTCGCCGTCGCCATTCTGGTCCTTGTACATCAGAGCAGCCCCGTTGCTACCGCTGTGGTCAGTATGGCCATACATCTTTTACTTGTACATCGAGGGATTCCCTGTGCTTCCGCTGTGGGAGGCCAGGTCATATTGTGAGGGATTGTCCGGATGCGCCGCCAGCAGTGCAGGGAGCGAGCACCAGCGGTGCCAGAGCCGAGCCGTCATCTTCGAGCCGTCGTGAGTCAGCACCCAGAGGCAGGGGTAGAGTATTTCAGGCTACGGCAGAGGAGGCCCGCGAGTCTACCGATGTGGTATCTGGTACGTACATTCTGAACGGGCTTAGTGCTCATATATTGTTTGATTCTGGAGCAGATCGCTCGTATGTATCTGTTGTATTCTGTGCCTACTTTTCCGTGCCTGCTACTGTTTTATCTGTGCCGTTAGTCGTTGAGAGAGTAGACGGTAGTACTGATTTAGTGAGTCGGGTATACAGAGATTGTGTCCTTGAGATAGATGCTCACCGGTTTTCGATCGATCTACTGCCGATAGAGATTAGCAGTTTCGATGTGATAGTGGGTATGGACTGGATGACAGCCAGGCAGGCCGATATTCTGTGCGCGAAGAAGATGATCCGGATACCCATTTCAGACAGTGAGACGGTGACAGTATACGGCGAGAGGCGCCAAGGTGAGATCGGCATTGTGTCTATGGCCCGAGCTCAGAGATATGTTGCGAAGGGGTGTGAGACCTTTCTGGCTTATGTTGTTGACGCCAGATTAGAGAAGAAGATCCTAGCGGATATACCCGTAGTTCGAGAGTTCCCTGAGGTATTCCCAGAGGAGTTGCCTGGGTTACCGCCAGATCGTCAGGTCGAGTTTCGTATTGACCTTATCCCTGGAGCGGTGCCTATTGCGAAGACGCCTTATAGGCTGGCACCTACCGAGATGAGAGAGATGATGTCACAGCTTCAGGAATTGCTTGATCGTGGATTTATCCGTCCGAGTTCGTCCCCGTGGGGAGCCCCAGTGCTGTTTGTGAAGAAGAAGGACGGTTCCATGCGGATGTGTATCGACTATCGAGAGTTGAATAAAGTAACGGTGAAGAACCGTTATCCGCTTCCACGTATCGACGATCTGTTTGATCAGCTACATGGTTCGAGCTTCTTTTCGAAGATAGATCTGAGATCGGGTTATCATCAGCTGAGAGTTAGAGATGAGGATGTGCCGAAGACTGCGTTTCGGACGAGATACGGCCATTATGAGTTCCTAGTCATGCCTTTCGGACTGACTAACGCACCCGCGGCATTCATGGATCTGATGAACAGGGTGTGTAGATCTATGTTGGATCGGTTCGTGATAGTGTTCATTGACGACCCAATGATCTACTCGAGGAGTGCCGAGGACCACGAGCAGCACTTGCGAGAGGTTTTGACCGTGCTGCGAGCGGAGAGACTGTATGCGAAGTTCTCCAAGTGCGAGTTCTGGTTGCGCGAGGTCCAGTTTTTGGGACATGTTGTGAGCGCCGAGGGTATTTCAGTGGATCCGACAAAGATAGAGGCCGTGATGAGTTGGGAGCCGCCGAAGACCGTGCCTGAGATCCGTAGCTTTTTGGGCCTAGCCGGGTATTACCGCCGCTTTATTCAGGACTTCTCGAGGATTGCCAGGCCGTTGACGAGATTGACACGGCAGTCCGTTCCTTTCGTGTGGTCCGATGAGCAGGAGTCGGCATTCAGAGAGCTGAAGTCCCGGTTATGTCAGGCTCCAGTGTTAGCATTGCCCGAGGGTACAGAGGATTTTGTGGTCTATTGTGATGCGTCAGGTACCGATTTGGGATGTGTTCTGATGCAGCGAGGCAAGGTGATAGCGTATGCGTCGCGACAGCTGAAGACCTATGAGGAAAATCATACCGTGCACGACCTTGAGTTGGACGCGATAGTGTTCGCATTGAAAATATGGCATCATTATCTGTACGGTTCGCGGTTTGTAGTGTATACAGATCATAAGAGCCTTCAGTACTTGTTCAGTCAGAAGGAGCTGAATATGAGACAGCGGCGCAGCCTCGAGTTACTGAAAGATTACGACTGCGAGATCCAGTACCATCTTGGTAGGGCCAATGTGGTGGCCGATGCGTTGAGCCGTAAGGCGTGCGGTCAGACAGTGGTTTCCCGAGCAGCGAGGCTCGAGGTTACATCGACTCTTGTGGAGAGTCTGAGGCATGCTCAGTTAGAGGGGTTGCGAGCAGAGAATGTGAAGAGAGAGCGGCTTGCAGGACAGCTTGAGATGTTGAGCAGAGATAGCAGAGGTTTGTGGGCGTTTCATGACCGAGTTTGGGTTCCGAGAGTCGGTAATCTGCGGCAGCTAATTTTAGACGAGTCGCATCGTTCGAGATTATCCATCCACCCCGGGAGCACCAAAATGTATAGAGATCTGCGTGAGTTCTACTGGTGGCCTGGGATGAAGAGAGACGTGGGTCGATATGTCGAGGAGTGCATGACTTGTCTGCGCGTTAAGGCCGAGCATCAGAAGCCTCACGGGCATTTGCAGCCTTTGGAGATTCCTGAGTGGAAATGGTATCACATTACGATGGACTTCATTGTTAGGCTTCCGCGCACCGTTCGAGGTAATGATATGATATGGGTGATAGTAGATCGATTGACTAAGAGTGCCCACTTTCTAGCGGTTCGGGGCACCATCACTATGGATCAGTTGGCTCGGTTATATATCAGTGAGATAGTCTCGAGGCATGGCGTTCCGATGTCGATTACGTCTGATAGAGATGCGCGGTTTACTTCGAGGTTCTGGCAGAGCTTTCAGCGCGAGTTGGGGACGAGAGTTCAGTTGAGTACAGCGTACAGACCTCAGACAGACGGGCAGACAGAGCGGACGAATCAGACTCTCGAGGATATGCTCCGAGCTTGTGCGATAGATTTCAGTGGTAGTTGGGACGTTCACTTGCCGTTAGTCGAGTTTGCGTACAATAACAGCTACCATTCCTCCATCAAGATGGCTCCGTTCGAAGCACTGTATGGGCGTAAGTGCCTAACCCCGGTGTGTTGGGGCGAGGTCGGCGAGCGACCTATCAGTGGGCCCGAGTTATTGCAAGAGACGAGCGATAAGGTGGCGGTTATCCGCGAGCATATGAGAGTAGCACAGAGCCGACAGAAGAGTTATGCCGACCGTCGTCTGACCGAGCTCAAGTTCAGTGTTGGGGACCGCGTTATGCTGAAAGTATCGCCGTGGAAAGGAGTTATCAGATTCAGACATCGAGGTAAGCTGAGTCCGCGATACATCGGTCCGTTCGAGATCATCGCCAGAGTCCGAGATCAGGCGTATAGACTGAGGTTGCCCCCTGAGTTGGCCGGAGTTCACGACACGTTTCATGTGAGTCACCTGAGGAAGTGTTTGGCCAAAGATGATCAGTTTGTGCCGTTATCCGAGATCACCGTGGACGATCATCTGAGATATGTTGAGCAGCCTGAGGCGATTACCGACCGTAAAGTGAAGAGATTGCGGAATAAAGAGATCGCACTAGTACTCGTTCAGTGGAGACATCATAAGGGTACTAGTGCCACCTGGGAGCCCGAAGCCGAGATGAGGAGCCGATATCCGCAGCTATTCTTGAGTCCGAGCTAGATTCCGGGACGGAATCTTTTTAAGAGGAGAGGATTTGTAACATCCCGGATTTCAGCCTAGTACGTGGATTTAATTTATTGGCTCTTTATTTTAATAATTATTGCGTGTTCCAATTAAATCCCGTTTCGTGGACTTGACGTGTCAAGATTGAGTGATACGTGTTTCCGAGCTATTAATTAGCGGATTAATTATCTCCTTGAGATCGTGGATTTAATTGGGTCCTAATGATATAAATTGTGAAAAAGTGATATCGGGTTCGGATTAATCGGGTCCGGGGTTTCTAATTATAGAAAGTGTACGTATATATGGATAAACTTGAGCACGTTTCTCCTTTTTCCTTCTCTTGCCTTCCAAAATCAGAAACGTGAGGTGTATGCTAGTGATCTGGAGCTCCAATTCAGCAAAGAAATCATAAGTTGGGTGCTGAAATTTGAATTATACTCTCCTCCTTTTGTGTTCTTGAGCTCAAGGTATGAATTGATGGGTTTTAATTGCTAAATTTCGTATGTGTGATGTTGTTATATTGTGGGTTTTGGTTCTGAAGTTGCACAAGATATTACATATGAGTTTTATGAGTCTTTTTGCTGCTGGGACCGAATTAAGGAGGTTAGAACCTCTGGTTTTTGCCATTTATGCGACCTGCACTGCTGCTGTTACAGCGTGAGCGCGGCCGCGATGGCCTCGGCGCGACCGAGTTGCCTGGGCGCGGGCCCACGATGCGGCGGGTTCTGTCGGGGGTTTTCGGGCGTGGACTGTTCGTTCGGGGTGGTTCCGTGGGTCGTGTTTGCTTATGATAATTGTGTTCGGGTTTTGTTATCTGTCGGTCGGATTTATGTTAATCTGTTGGGATCCGTGTTAATTACAGGTTCGAGTCAACCGCGTTCCGACCAGCGATAGAGTTTGGGTTTCGATTGCTTTCGGGTATTGGTGAGTACTCGAGTTCTTTTCAAACGCACGTGCATTCTTTCGAGTCGTCTATGTGATTGTTATATATATGTGTATGAGACTGTGATAGCGCGCAGGTATGAGCTTCTCTACCCTATACGTGCTATATGTGTTTGAATTGCAGGTGTCCGCGATATGTGATCGCGCAGGCTGACTGTCCCTAACCAGTCACGAGATATGAGGCTGTATATATACGGCAGTGATATGCCAGGTCGCTCCTGTGCCTATTGAGTGGCTAACCGCTGCTGTGTGCGGCCTGTTAGCTGGGGAACGTGGTCCCCTTTTGAGCAGAGATATGTGTTATGCATCGAGTTGCATATGTGTGATGAGATATATGTGTTGTGCGTGCTATGTGTGTTTACCTGCAGTGTCTAACCCTCGCGTACTCACGAGCTGTCCAGCTTATGTTTTCGAGTCTTCTGTGTGTCAGGCAGTCATACCGTGGGGTCGCAGTCACAGCTGCAGCAGCCGAAGTAGAGATCGGGCAGTTTAGAGTTGTGTATGCTGATTATATTTTGATACTGAACTTCAAGAACTGTTGTCTGTAGTTGTTTTGATCAGTGTTATGTTAGCTTCCAGTAGTCGGTGTTTATCAGATGATTCAGTCGTGTATGCATCTGAATCAGCATGTGACTTGAGACGTGTTAACTTTGTATTAAAGTTATAAATTATCAGTGTTTTCCGCTAATCCTGTGACATGTGCATTATGAGATGATTGCGTTGTTGCCACCTGTGTATTGTATTGACGTGGCATTTGTGTGAGAATTGTGGGTGTTACATCTGTTATCTGAAAAAATAACATAGTTATATATTATAATATTATAAAATTTTGTAACTCTAAAGACATTATATGGTGAAAAAATTTATATCGACATGCAAAAAAAAAAAAAAATACCATTGTAATAACAGATTCAAACTTTTGTAAACTAAACCATAAAATGGTTATAACTTATACAAATTGGTTATATATTACACAAAAAATTTAATATCATAAAAAAATTCTTATTTAAAAATAATTCGGACGGTAATAAGTTATGTATCCAAATATTAATAAAATCAATACGAACATAATGACGTGTTTCAAATTTTATAAAACATAATATATGAAAAGTTATAACATAAAAAATAGCTATATATAAAATACAAAAAATAATCTGAAACTTTTGTCATTTATAAAAGTGTTCGCATGACAATATGTTTAGTTTTAGAACGTAGATAAAAATAATACGATTTCCAGATTTGTAACAAAGATGCATGTCATGATTTTCATATGTAGTCGGATGCAATATTTTATTTTTGTCATTTCAAAAGTTCATTATCCAGTTCATGTAAAAAAAAGAAAAGAAAGACCTCGTGTAAGAATTGTATATGATTTAGTAAGACAAAATGACATTTTTTTATCTATATGATTTGATGATTTATCTGAATTCAGTCTATCAACCTTAATAATTTTAAATTTTATTTCTATTTTACTTTTGTACGGGTCCATTAAACTTAACAACAGTCTTACCGTTAACTTTGCAATATCATTATACTTTTCAACTATCATGATTTTAGTTCATATTGATTTATTATTTGTTTATAGTCCAAAGTTATTTTTTTTCTTTATAATTATATTTACTTTATTTATAAATATACTTATTTTATTTATAAATTTACTTAATTTATAGTATTTTATTTACATTTATTATTGTTAGTATCTTAGTTACAAATTTAATTCTTTTAATTTAATTATAATGTAACATCCCGTTTTTTAGATAATTACGTAGATTTAATTTATTGGCCAATTATAATATTGATTATTGCGTTGGGCCAACGATATTGCAATTAGTGGAATTAACACGTGTCGGGAATGAGTTATACGAGGCGTCGAATAATTAATTTAATGGATTAATTATATATTCGAGTTCGTGGATTTAAAAGGGTTAAGTGGATATTAATTGTGAAACTGAGACATCGGGTTCGGGTTGTTGGGTCGGAACCCGCTGAGAATGGAAATTATATGTACGTACCTTCCTTTCTTCTCTTCCCTAAAATAGAAATTGTGTATGTGTGTGAAAGTGTACGTGTGTGGTGTGTGTGAATCCGGCAAGAAAACAACATCCATAGCTCAAATTGATGGCTGAATTTTGGATCAACCCTTCTCACCATCTTCAATTGTGTTCTTGAGGTAAGAAATCTTGATTGGGTTCCTAAAATTCGTGTTATATGTTAGGCTCTTGTGGGGATGATTGTTTAAATTGTGTGGCAAGTTTTTTTTATCAATTTTTAGGGTATTAGATGGCTGAAATCGAGTTAGGAAGGAGTATTACCTCCTGGACATGGCTGGAAAAGCGAAGCAGGAAGAAGACAGCCAGCGTGGTCGCGACACCTGTAAGTCGAGCGCGGGCCGCGTTCGCTAGGCCGGGGGCCGGTCCTTGCAGGCCTTAGGGCCGGTTTGAGGGTTTTCGGGGTCGGGTTCCGTTTGAGATTCGGGTCGTGTTTCGTTGGGTCTTTGGGATTTTATTGAGATTGTTTTTGGGTCGGGTTTTGTCTGGGCTTTGGGGTTTCGGTCGGGATTATTATCGGGTCCGGTTATGTTAAAAGTGTTGTGTCCGGGTTTGCTTTCCGTTTATGTTGGGAATCGTGTTAACAGTTTGGATCCGTGTAATTTCACGCACAAGTCACCAAGCCGAGCCGAGTCAGAGATTCCGGAATTAGTGGATTAACCAGGTGAGTACCCGAGTCCTTTTCTAAACCGTGGGATCGTTTTACGAGTCATAACTGTGTAGTTAGTATCGTGTATGTGTATATCGTGCATTGTGAATGAGGCAGGGACGCGAGCGGCAGGTATGATTCTATTCCCACGTATGTGTTATGTGTGCATGAGATGAGATCCAGTCCAGGGCTCCGTGATGAGTTCCATACGGACGGTGATTTGCAATGAGTGATCGCGCGGGTTGACTGTCCCTAACAGTTCTTGGGGCGTGTATACACGGCAGGGCCTGTAGCCGGTTCGCGCCCGTGCTACAGGGTTTTAGCTAACCACCGCGGCCACGGTCGTTAGCTGGGGAAGGGTCCCCCTCTCAGTGATTCTGTGTGCAGGGCTTCGGATCTCATGCTGTGTGTTCCTACCTGTATAGTGATGCTGATTGCCAGGGACAGGGCTAGAGATCGTCATGCGTGTATGTGCTAGGTGTATGTGTGTTATGTGCTTACTGTGCAGAGTCTAACCCTCGCGTACTCACGAGCTTCCGAGCTTACGTATTCGAGTCTGCCATGTTCAGGGTATCAGAGAAGGGATCGGTAGCTGGGCTTGCTGTTATTGAAGGCTATTGCGTCTGCTTTCGGGTTGGGGTTATGTTAGTGTTGATTGCGATTGTATCTTTTGAGATGTTGTAAATTGGTAAATTATGTGTTAAAGATGTTCGCGTGAAAGTTTAAATTAATAGTGATCTGTATTACCTTCTGACATATGTGTTATAGAGTTATTGCGATGTTGTCACCT
The DNA here is from genome assembly GCA_020465985.1 of Centrapalus pauciflorus. Taxonomy (NCBI): domain Eukaryota; kingdom Viridiplantae; phylum Streptophyta; class Magnoliopsida; order Asterales; family Asteraceae; genus Centrapalus; species Centrapalus pauciflorus. The sequence goes on along the minus strand of JAANYP010002111.1, from coordinate 598 downwards.
ATGTATTGTATTGACGTGACATTTCTGGGATCGAGAGGGGTGTTACATATAATATTATATTTTCTTTACTAATTTATTTAGGGTTTATTATGTAAAAAAAACCAAAACGTTTTCACGTTTTTTACGTTTTCGTCTCTCGATGTTATTTTTTTCATAAAAATCCTTAAGTTAATTTTTTCTTTTTGGTTCAGTGAAGTTTGGACATTAGAACCCAGTTATAATTAGTAAACCTGGGTTTTAAAAACAAAAAAACTGAATTTGAAATGTTCAATGATGTCATAGTAACAAAAGAACACTTTAAAAATAAACATAGATAATAAAAAAATTAATATCACAAAATAAATCATACATAACAATAGTATGTTGACAATAAAAGAAAGAAAAAGAAAATATAATAATATTATGGAGAAATGATGCATAATATCACAATGACCAAATGTCATAATCACCTTTAAATACATGAAGCTTGAGACTCTTAAGTATCTATAAAATAAAAGTAACATTAATAATACTTAATAAGAATTGTGATATTAAACTTCTTATTTCATTTCATACATACCATTAAAATGCACAGTGAATATAGAATCTTAACACTATA